>PITA01028546.1:0-19224 GCA_004023965.1 Spilogale gracilis | reverse complement strand
TGGGAGAGCCTGGTGGTGGGTACTGGGGACACCTAAAGCGGGGAGCACTGGGTGTGGGGAATGGGGAATGAATCTTGAAACACTGGAAAAAAAAATTTAGTAACAATAAAAAAAAAAAATCAAAAAAAAAAAAAGAATAAGAGATATTGCTAAATAGGCTAAATAATATTAAAAATATAAATATTTTTCTTTACAGTTGTCTGTGTATGAAAGATTTGCATTTGAACACACATAAATTCAGATGGAACAACTACTAAGCCTAAGTACTGGGTATGTGGATTATTCTTTTAAAGGATAAAACTGTTTGAAAAGAACAAGCTATCAAAAATCAAATTGATCTAAGGATTCAGAATAAGCCCACCTGTCAAAATAGCACTATTGCAAAAAAAGAGAGAAACTTTAACAGACTTTTTTTAATTCTAAAATTCATATATTTAAGAGATGTGGAATGGATAATACTATTACAAGCATACAAGCAAATAGAAAATCTAAAAAGGAGAAATATGTATTTTCACGAAAAATGTACAGCCTTTACTGAAGATAGAAAGTTTAACATAAGCTGAGAAGGGGGAAGGGACTGACAGGCTTCCCTAAAATTTCAATTGAAAACAGAAAGACAACAATTATGTCAAATAGAGAAATTAATGTACATAAAAAATTATAGATGTCTAGCAAAGGAGAGTTGGAATTTCATAATTAAAGTGGCTGGTGGAGAATAAAGGATGAAGGAAGAAAGTAATGGAAGCATTTCATTGGAGAAAAAGTGTCAAATATAAACTTGGTCATCAATATATTAATTTCATATTAGTCAAAAATAAATGGTACTAGTAACTAAACTTATCCCAGGAGATTCTTTTGCACTTAAGGAGGAAAAAAAAGTCCTTGCAATTATGTAGGCCGGGAAAAACCAACAATGTTTCATATCTACATGCACAGAGACAATAAACAGATAATTATGAGATATCCCTTTGCCACATTAAAACTGCCAGTGAGAAAATTAACTCATTCCTCTTTTATTAATCTATAAAATAGGGTAATTTTAACACATAGTAGAGTTGTTCTGGGGCTTATATAGGATAATGTGCTTAAAGGACTTGGCAAGTGATTGTCTATGACAGCCACACAAAAAATGTTACCTATTATTATTATTATTTAGATTGTAAATATATATTATTACACAGATCTTTAAAATACCAGTTGCATAAGCAGCATAGAACAAGTTTGACAGAAAATAACTCTTTTATATGCAAAGAATCAGAAAATAAGCCATGCATGAAATAGTAAAAAGTTATATTTACTAGGTACCCACATTCTCAGAGCAATCCAAGAAGGCTGGTTTAACCTTTTTATAAGAACACCAATTTCCAAGAGAGTCCATAATTTGTCAAAGGTCACAAGCCAGTAAGAGGCAGATCTATGTTTTACATTTTAGGGTGGTAATTCAGGAAGTATATTATGTATACTGTTGAATAGGGTGAACACAATGATGTGGAGGTGGAGGTTTGTCACTGTAAAAAAGACAGACACAAATAAGGAATCATGTAAAGTTTAAAAGATGTCTATATATTTCCTTTTTTAATTAACATATGATGTATTATTTGTTTTGGGGTGCAGTTCTGTGACTCATCAGTCTTACACAATTCACAACACCCACCATAGCACATACCCTCCCCAGTGTCCATAACCCAGCCACCCTCTCCCTCCCACCCCCAGAAACCCTCACTTTGTTTCCTGAGATTAAGAGTCTCTTATGGTTTGTCTCCTTCCCTAGTCCCAACCTGTTTCATTTTTTCCTTCCTTCTGCCCACAACCTCCTTACCCTGCCTCTCAAATTCCTTATATCAGAGAGGTCATATGATAATTGTATTTCTCTTATTGACTTATTTCACTTAATGTACTACACTCTGGTTTTATCCACGTCGCTACAAATGGCAAGATTTCATCTTTTGATGGCTGCATAGTATTCCAGTGTGTGTGTGTGTGTGTGTGTGTGTGTGTGTGTGCACATCTTCTTTATCCATTCATCTGTTGAAGGATGTCTATATTTTTCAATTGCAACTGGAGATAAACAAAATTTGAAGACTAAAGAAGTGGACCATCCAATGTGAGTACAAAAATGGGTGTTTATTTAGGGATGATAATGTAGTATTTAACATCAGTTTCAATATGGTAGAGCCACTAAGACATTAAAGTATATGTTGGGGAGAAAATTATGGAAAGCCATAACCAAAATGTCTTGGCTTATGACCCTACATCCAAGGCATCACTTGTATCCAACTGTTATGACTTACCAAGCAAGACAAAATAGTTGTAAGACCTACTATTTCTTTAGATGTGTAAAGGTAGATCAATTAATTTCTATTTAATATTAAACAAAAATTTTAAGCTTCAAAAATAAAGGAAGACAAGTCCTTACACAGGTATACATGTAGAAAAATATGCTCTCTTTTGGGGTTTGATATTTCCAGAGATGTTCATTCCTTCTTGTGAGGTCAACAATTTTGAAATTGAACCTGACAACCTGACTTGTGAATTAGGGCCCATCCATTACTTAAATACAACACTTCAGCTCATTCATGTCCAAGATCGAGAATCACATTTCAAGAAAAAAATATTTGACAGGTTTACAGACATATGATTCTCAAACACACACACACACACACACACACACACACACACACACACACACTCACTAGTGGCAAAGGCAAATAACTGCAGTTACAGCTGTGGAACCACACATCTGACAGGGAAGAGATGACTTAGGACAAGCAAATATGGAGGATGCCACAAAGCAGCTTTAAACATCAACATGTAGTGGGTTGTAGAAATGGTGCCATGTTTTAAAAATAATTTCTTAAATCATAGCAAGACTTGTTAGGTGGAAAAAGGCTGGGGTGGGTTTGAACTACTCTATCTCTTGAGCTGGAAAAGCATAAGAAAAACTTCTTGCCTAAATATGCCCAAACCAAAGATGAGAAACCCAGAATCATGCATCAACTCTCATAACTGTTTTTTTTTCTTTCAAGATTTTATTTAGGGATGCCTGGGTGGCTCAGTTGGTTAAGCATCTGTCTCTGGCTCAGGTCGTGATTCCAGGATCCTGGGATCAAGTCTCACATCTGGCTCCCTACTCAGCTGGGAGTTTGCTTCTCCCTCTCCCTTTCTCCAACTCATGCTCTCCCTCTCTCTGTCTTTCAAATGAATAAATAAAATCTTTAAAAAAATATTTTATTTAGATTCAAGTTAGTTAACATATAGTATAGCATTAGCTTCAAGGGTAGAATTTAATGACTCATCATTTACATATATCACCCTGTGCTCATCACCAGTGCCCTCCTTAATGTCAATCACCCATTTAGTCTATCCCCCACTCACCTCCTCTCCAGCAACCCTCAGTTTGTTTCCTATAGTTAAGAGTGTCTTGGGGCTCCTGGGTGGCTCAGTTGGTTAAGCAACTGCCTTCGGCTCAGGTCATGATCCCGGAGACCAGGGATCAAGTCCCACATTGGGCTCCCTGCTCGGCAGGAAGCCTGCTTCTCCCTTTCTCACTCTCCCTGCTTGTGTTCCCTCTCTCGCTGTGTTTCTCTCTATCAAATAAATAAAATCTTAAAAAAAAAAAAGAGTGTCTTATGGTTTGTCTCCTTCCCTGTTTTTATCTTATTTTATTTTTCTTTCTGACACTCATATCTTATAAGGAATTTTAATAGATGAAGATTTTGATGCAAAAGCACTTGCAATATATAGTGTTTCCAGGAAATGCCTAACTAAATTGGCAAATACTATCTCATTTATCTTAACAATAGCCCAGCATCACACATTATTACAGCTTAACCAGAGTAGAAAACTGACAGTTGCAAAGATTGGTACTTTCTTGATGTCACAAATCAAGGATTTGGTAGAGAAATTGGATTAGAAATATAGAAAGAAGATATCCCTTAAAGAAGGTGATTGTTTCCTTTAATACAAATAATTTTTTATTCTTTTATTTTTTTATTTTTTTTAAAGATTTTATTTATTTGACAGAAAGAAACATAGCCAGAGAGGGAACACAAGCAGGGGGAGTGAGAGAGGGAGAAACAGGCTTCCCACCGAGCAGGGAGCCCAATGTGGGGCTCCATCCCGGGTCTCCGGGATCATAACCTGCGCCGAAGGCAGTTGCTCAACCAACTGAGCCACCCAGGTGCCCTCAAATAATTTTTTAAACCTCAAACATATCTATTAATATTAAATGAAAAGAGAACTGAGATTGTTATGCCAGATTGAAGAAGTTTATTAGAAAAATGGAGAAAAACAATCTGTATGCAAATCAAAAGGAAGGATCCATAACATTGCCCAGATGAGGCTCCTGGCAGGAGCTCACAGGATAATTTTCACATTCTTCTACTCTTCACGAGCTGTAACCAAGAAAGGAAGGACTTGTAGTTCAGACGAAGAGAGAACCAGAATTCAAGTCTTCAGAAAAAGTCATGTCTAGCACCTGTGATGTAGGATAATCAGCACCCAAACATGAGGCTCAGAGAGTGTGGGGCTCAGAACTGGAGAATCTTGCGTCCAGGTGTGGAAGGTGAGGGTCTCCCATGGTGACCTCAGTTAGTAGCAGCCAAAGCCAGAGCCGTAGCCAGAACCACAGCCGTAGCCACAGAGGGAGCGGGAGCCATAGCCGTAGCCACAGCCAGAGCCATTTCCATAGCCACAGCCACAGAGGGAGCTGGAGCCACAGCCATAGCCACAGCCCAGTCTGCGGAAGCCACAGCCATAGCTGGAGCCATAGCCACAGCCCAGCCCTCCATAGCCACAGCCTCCGTAGCCACAGCCATAGCTGGAGCCATAGCCACAGCCCAGGCCTCCGTAGCCATAGCCTCCGTAGCCACAGCCTCCATAGCCACAGCCTCCGTAGCCACAGCGTCTGTAGTAGCTGCCACACATGGTGTTGGTTGTTGAGGTTGTGCTTGGGTAGAGGAGCAGAGGAGAGAGTAGAGTCACTTCACTGTGGTATGGATATTTCTCCCTACAGAAGCCTTTTATATGCTCTCAGAGTGGGTGTCACCCACAACACGTGTCATGTCGTTGGCTAATTTTATGATTAATTGCATTAGTTTGTTGTTCCTCAACCATAAGATAAAGCTTCAGAGATATTAAGGTCATTTGTTTTGTTTGGACTTTTTATCTAGTTTAGAGGTTGAACAAGGGGAGACAATCATGCACTCTACACAGTCCTGTCCCAAATTAGACCTTCATTTTAACTTCTAATCATCCTTTATTTCAAAAATAGCCAGAGAGGGAACACAAGAATGCTTTGTTAGGGTTTTGCTCCCCAAATAATTTACTGTTGGACAGCAGTCCACAGAGAATAACATTTCTTTTTATTCACGAGTTTTTCTTCTCTCTTGATCCAAATAATTAATTTCTTCAGGGACTTAATGCCTTTTTCTGTATTGAAAGCATAATGTATCTTTCATGCTCATGATGTTGATAATAATTTTCTCATTAAAATCAAGGGGCACAGGTCTGAAGAAAGTATCTTCTACTTTCCTGTTTATGCCAATAAATTTTATTCTCATTTACGTCCAACTTCTAATGAAGGACAAGAAAATACAAGTTATTCTGTGGAATCCAATTTTTATATTTATTTTTTTGTCCTAATTGTATATGCAGCAGTTATTCAAAGTAACTATCCAGTAAGCTTAGCAACACATGTTTTTGTTGATAGAGAACTGCTTTTTCTCCAAACGTCCAATCAGTATACTCTCTAACCTCACACGCTAAGCTCTCTTTCTTTACCCTTAATTATCTTCAATCCAATCAGTGTGATAGCTCACCCTATAGAGTAGCAAAGAAAAGCAGAAGTAGTTTTACCGTTATAGTTTAAAAATAGACTTCTGTGTCTTTAAGAAAATGCATGTGGGAAGACAGAATTATATATACAGCCACACTGATTTCTGATACTTAATTACAGTTCTTAGGCCAAATATCATTTTCTGTTTTCCTTCAAGTAACGTTAGGCAGGATTTATAGAATGGAATCCCAGGGAAGATGGCTCAAGAAGTTAGACACCCTCTGCATTTTAATCAACACTCTCTGGAGATCATCAGAATAAGGGCATGGGTTTTTCAAATAATGCAATTTATCTTACACAGTAACTATTTCAAATGAGTCAAAACAAAATAGCATCTTGGGGCGCCTGGGTGGCTCAGTTGGTTAAGCGACTGCCTTCGGCTCAGATCATGATCCTGGAGACCCAGGATCGAGTCCCACATCGAGCAGGAAGCCTGCTTCTCCCTCTCTCATTCCCCCTGCTTGTGTTCCCTCTCTGGCTGTGTTTCTCTCTATCAAATAAATAAAATCTTAAAAAAAAAAAGAAAAAGAAAAAGAAAATAGCATCTTAATGAAACAAAAAAATGTCATACTAATGAGCACATCAACACATTCACCTACTCGGTGATCATGTCTTTGAATGTACTTTCCATGTGTATTTCTTGGTAGGTGCGTTCTTGTGAAGCACCACACTATCATGAAGTTTTAGTCACTATCTGTTGGATCAGGATATTATAGGCAGAGGAAACCCTCACCACATCATATTCAAATTTCCCATATAGAAAATCACAATAGATTCAATTCTCACAGTTCAGAGCCTAGTGAGCAATAAGTTTTTAGCAAATATTAGTTGAAATACCATGATTTTTATTCTTCTTCAAGGATATTTAAGTTCTTAGATCATTACCTAAATTTAGTAGATCCGAATTGCATCAGCTAATTTAAAAAACTATAATTAACCCGGGATTTCTGTATTTTATTTAAAAGAATATAGAATAAAATGCATTTTGTCAAATGATGTCTATAATAACATTTGTTAGAGTTTTTTTTCTCCCTGGATTCTTAATTTCAGGAATTAATTCCTAAAATTTATGTGTTTCTTCTGAAGAATTAAGTTGTTCTCTTTGATCATAGCAATGAGAGCTTCACACCGCATGCCATTCTCTTTTTTTTCCCCTATCTTTTCTGGGAGTTGTGCAGTTCTAAATGTACTCAATTCTCAAATATATTCCATAATCCAAAATTAAACACACCTTCTTTCAGTCTTCACGCTCTTCAGAGTAATCCCCATTTCTGTATTCTGCTTCGTAACAGAACTTCGCAAGTGTATTTCCACGGCAGTATTCTAAGAATCCTTTATCTCTCTGTTGCTGTGTGTTGATCTTTTATCTCCACTACTCTCCTGAGACTCCTGTTACAGAGAGCATCAGTACCTCAGTCTCACCAAATCTAGAGGGCAAGTATTTCATACAGCCTCTCAGCAGCATTCAGATTCACCAACTTCTCTTCATTCCTGAAAGGCCCTCCAACCTTTCCCTTCACCCTGCTGTGTGCATTTGGTTGACTTCTGACCTTGGCAGCTGCTCCTTCTAAGTGTTCTTTCTCTTTTCTCCTCAGATTTTACCCTCAAATGTGAGAATGCCTCACTAGCTGTTTGCCCCATGTATGGTCTCTGGTCTCTATCTAAACTCTTGTTAGATGAATCACTTTGGATAGATTCTTTTCTCCTGTCTCAATTTATATTTCCAATCTTATTATATATATTTATATATATGATATGTGATATTTCATATATTTCCAATATTAATACAATAAATGTAAGTATAGATAGATAAATAAATTAATCATCATTAGAAATTTAACAAAACAAAATTAAGTTGATGATTCTTTATACTACTCAGACTTCATTCTTTTCTTCTAGGTCTCAAAGCATACATGGTATAGATCACATCATGATCCTCCCTGACCGTAATCTTTCAAAGTCTGCCCATATTAGGATAGCTAGATAGCTAGGGTAAGTACTAGATATGCAGTTAAATTTGAATGTCAATATTTGTTTGCTGTATCTGACAACCCAAAGCTTAGGAAATACCATTGATAGGACCCTGCAAGTCACAGCCTCGTCTACATCAATGAACTCATCTGGTAACCCTGTTCTTCTCTATTACTATATCTAGATCACAGTGGGTTCTCAGCTCTTCAGATGGGCCTGCTTGTTTCCACCTTAAAGGCTCTGTCTTTGAGCTCTTGAAGTAATAGTGGGAATGATTTATCTTTATCTCTTGGTTTTCTCAGTAAGGCTTTCCCTGACCACTGAGTCTGAAATAATCCTTCACCAATAACTCTCTCAGTTTTCCTTAGCTCATCTTGATTTTTTATTTACATAGACTCATCGCTATTATAAATTATCTAATTCACTCGATCTTTTCCTGTCTTGAATTTCTTGCCCCTGCTTAACCTAGACTATAAACTCCATCACAACACTGTCCTTATTATGGCTCCATCCCAGTGCTCATCATAGTGCCTGGTATTGGGGCGCCTGGGTGGCTCAGTTGGGTAATCATCCAACTCTTGATTTCTGCTCAGCTCATGAGATCAAGGTCATGGGATCAAGCCCTTCATGGAACACCACCCTAAATGTGGAGCCTACTTGAGATTCTCACTCTTCTTTTCCCTCTATCCACCCACCATGTGTTCTCTCTCTCTCTCTCAAATAAATAAATAAATCTTCAAATAAAAAGTCAGTGAGTTTCTAGTATATAATTGGTTCTTAGTAAAGTTTGATAAATGAATTAGTAAATGACCAAATCTATAAAATGAAAGACTATCCTTATATTTCCTTTATATGTAATGTTTTATAATCTTTAGACCTATAGAAGTTCCAAAATAGTACAGAAAATTCTTAGATACCCAATACTCAATGTTCCCTAATGTTAATATCTTTTATAACCATAGTATATTTATCAAGTCAAAGAAATTAACCTTATATGATA
The DNA here is from genome assembly GCA_004023965.1 of Spilogale gracilis. Classification (NCBI taxonomy): domain Eukaryota; kingdom Metazoa; phylum Chordata; class Mammalia; order Carnivora; family Mephitidae; genus Spilogale; species Spilogale gracilis. The sequence goes on along the minus strand of PITA01028546.1, from coordinate 10,417 downwards.
CTCTCAACTATTAATTTTATTTCATCATTTCTCCATTCATGTCTTTTTGTCTGTTCTATAATTGAAATCACACTGCATTTAGTGGTAAGACATTTTAGTCTCTTTAATTAGTGACAGTTCTTCTGTCTTTCTTTGGCCTTCATGGCCATGACAATTTGAAAGAGTTGGATGTTTTGTACAATATTCCCCAGTTGGGGTTTGTCTGAAGTTTTATCACACTTAGATTGAGGTTATATATTTTGAGCAAGAATAACAAAAGAGATGTGTCTTATATCCAGTGGTATATGACATCAATAAGTCATATGAGAGTTTCTAGAATCCATTAAAACTCAAATTTCTAGTAAAATAAGTTCCTCCTTTTGTATACATTCAGAATTAATGAGGTCAAACCTCAAGGTCTCTGCCATGGTTTTGGGTCATGTATAAAATTATAAATATATGTAAATGTGAAGTATAAACCAAAGCTAATAGAATTTTTCCACACACACAAAAAAGATAAAACACTTAGTCATTCAGTGTTCACAAGTGAATGCTGGTGGTACGATATCTTCTGATTCTTTACATCTTTCTCTTTCCCTTTGAAACTACCCTTGTGCTCTCAAGCAGAAAATATGCAGATATAAGAAGAATATTATTAAATAAAATTAGAATTTTCAATAGGTATACTCTGCATGGGTTATATGAGGTTATGGTGGCAGTAACACAGTCTAAATTTGGAACCTGGAATAAACAAGTCACCAAAGTAGAACAATCTCTCATCAAAGGCACATGATTTCATTACAGGCATCCTGACACACAGCAAAGTTATCTTGGGTATATTAGCTATGAGAAATTCTTGAGATGGTTTTAATGCCAATTAGTTTGAAATATGAATCCAACAGTGCCTGTGGGGCCACATTCCACTCAGTTGGTTTATAAGGTCCTATGTATATTATAAACTTTAAACTCTAGAAACTGACTCTGTTCTTCCAAGCTTTCTTCTCACACTTAAGCTTCTACAGCAACAATCTGGTGGCCTGGGGTATGGCTATGGAGGCCTGGGACATGGCTTAGATGTGGCTATGGATATGCCTCTTTTTCTTTTAAGATTTTATTTATTCGACAGAGAGAAATATAGCTAGAGAGGGAACATAAGCAGGGGGAGTGAGAGAGGGAGAAGCAGGATTCCCACCAAGCAGGGAACCCGATGCAGGGCTCAATCCCGGGACTCCAGGATCATGACCTGTGCCGAAGGCAGACACTTAACAACTGAGCCACCCAGGCACCCCATGGATATGCCTCTTACCATCCATACTGCTATGGAAGATTCTGATCTTCTGGATTCTTCTAAGAAATTCTAGACTGTTGATCTCTTTAGAACATTGTCCTATGAGGCACTGTGTATATCTACCCCATTATTCATAATAACTATATTATGGGCTGTTCTAACAATGACAACCAAATCTTAGCCTACAACACCACATCAGAACTTCTTTGATCAATTATCTGGAGTTTTCAACAATTTAAAACAAAAGCCTCAATGTTTTGTTATTAGTACATGATTAAATATAAGCAACCTTAGCCATTTCTATTTGGGAAAATGTCTAAATTCATTTTTAACTGAAAATTTTATATTACAAAAGCGTGGCATATATATTATACACATTATGTAATATTATATATTATATAATATTATAAATACACAGATATATATCTGTATATAATGTCTGTTACAGTATGGGTATGTGTCTGTTTATGTGTGAAAGACAGAGAAAGAGTTTGGTTACCCTGTGGCAATCTACAGTTAATGATATGGATGTGTTAGGCCTGACAAATAGTTATATTCAACCAGCACTTCTGCAAAATGTGTTTTCATGAGCAGATCCAAAACCTACTATAACTTGGTCTTATCAAAGCCTCATCTTCAGTATTGCCAATGTTTGATTAAAATAATTCGTTAAAACAGTACCCTTTTTCTTAGCACTTCATCCAATTTCATTTTTTTTCATAGAAACAGTACCCCCTTTTTTAACACTTCATCCAATTTCATTTTTTCTTGACACTCATCAATTGAATCTGTGTTCCAGGCAGCTGTAATTGTTTTCCCATAAATCATACATTATGGCCGTTTCTTTTTACTCACTGACAAAATATATCCTCGAACCCAATCTATGTATGGTGGCTGCACAGGTAGCTATTCTGCCTGTGATTCCCATGCTGGCACAGAGAGATGACTAAATTTAAGTCTGCTTCACTAAATTTATCACAGAAGTTGATATTTGCCTGCCTTCAAGCCTATGACCTTTCATCATTCATAACAGAGCAGTGACTGAGGTAGGCCAAATCCACAAAACACAAGTCTGATCCAAACTATGAGCTGGAAAAAGTAACCTTGATGCTTCTAGCTTGGTTGATGTTCAATAAGGATGTTCATAATAATGTCCCTTTATTCATTACACTTAGTACATGTCAATAATCACATTGATAATGATAAAGTATAAGGCAACATTATCTTCTAAATTTTAGTAGCTAATGTTAGAATTAGGGGCTTCCACAACTAATTTAAGATTCATACAAAATTACTTTCTGAATGGCTATTAAAGTATGAAGCAGGCTAAACTCTTAACCAGCTACAAAATGCATGTTTTTTTTTAAGGTAGCCAAAGGAAGAAATAATGTAGGGTCGTCTGTTAAGCTTCCATCAATTGAAAGCAGGCAACACATAGTGGTGTATCACACTGACGTCTCTAAACATTGATAAGCAGCAAAACTGAAGTAGAGACACTAAGGTAAGTCCCTTTTCTAATAGACATGGCCTTGTTCCTTCCATAGTGACCAGGAGTCTTAAAGGCCTTGTCAACAGAGGACCCTGTGTTACAGTGGTCAAAAAGGTCAGAGTGAAAGCCATGTGGAAGCTGTGACTTTTGACTCAATCCTACCATACTTAAAAAAGTGGTTATCAGATATCAGGCCTTCTTCAAATATATTACATACTTTAAAAAAAAATTCAACTTTCTGGAAATTGCCCTAAGGACACAAAACTAATGTAGAAACATTCATTTAAGAAAATCAACTTAATCTAGGTTTAGTGAGAATCTTGATCTACTTAAGCCACAATCTACTTCTTACATCCTTTCTCCTCCTATTTAATGTGGTAGAAGCTCAACCCTGGGCAGAGAAGTCCACAAAAACAGTGTTCTCTCTCATTGTCAAAGGCTACATTATCTCTCCTATCTGGGCAGGCCATTAGTATATCTCATGCTCTCTTGTTCATGTTGCGGTGGCTAAATTCCAAGTGAATATGGCCAAGAGTTAAATGGTTCCCTTCATCTACCCAGTTCCCACTTGTAGTGCCAAGCTCTACCCATTACCCAGCAAGGGAACAATCTTGAGGTCCTATCTTGCTTTCCATCACCCCAGGTCACATATAAGAAGGAAACTTCATCACAAGTGCATCAAGCCTAAAAAACTAGAAGCTACTAACCAAGCCCAGTGATTGCTAGTAATGCAGTTGTATCTTTATGAGATAGTAACAAGCAACTGTTCCTATCCCCAGTTTTGGAGTGGTTGCTCAGATATTTTACACAAAACAAGAGGCAAGCCATAAAAACAGAGAGCTTTGAAACTTTCCTCAAATGAACTAGCTTATTTAGAATAGTGTGTGGGAAATTTAAGTTTAAGTATATGCTTGAAAACAGCAGAGATTTTGAACATAAGCAATTAAGAGGAACTTTGCTGCTCTGTGATAGCAACAAATTAAACCATAAGCCAGCTGGTTTTATCAGAGAGAACCAGGGGGAAAGAAAGGTAAGAGGAGACCTCCTAGATGCAGGGCAAACCTTAAAGACTGGCCTCAACACATATATACATATATATACACTTTCACTGAAAATATATACATTCTCATTGCTGGGTAAAGAATTCTATAATATGACAAACTCTTTTGACTGATTGTGTTGCTCAGATCTTCTGTCTCCATGTTATTTTCCACGTACAGACCTATCAGTTTCTCAGAAGCTGAGTATTATCTATCCAAGTGTAATTATAAATCTATTTCTGTTTTCAATTCTATCACTTGTTATTCATATATTTTGAGACTCTATGGTTTGGTGCACACTTAGAATTGTTATTTCTTCCTGGTGGATTAATCTTGATACCATATGAAATATGTCTCTTTGTCTCTAGTAATTTTCTTTGGTCTGAGGTCTGTTTTACCTGGTGTTAATATGGCCTCCTTCTGCTTTACTTTATTAACAATTACATGACATAACTTTTTCCATCCTTTTACTTGCAGCTTACCTATGTCAGTGAATTTGAAGTGTTTTTCTTATAAACAGAATATAGATAGGTCGTGTTGGATTTTTTAATTCACTTTTCCCATCTCCGTCTTTTGGCTGATGTATTTAGACCATGCACATTCAATGTAATTACGGATATATTAGCATTTAAGTTTGTCATTTTATTACTTGTTTTCTATTTGTTTCTACTAGTTCTTTTTACTCTATTTTTCTTACCTTTCTAAGTTTTTTGAACATTTTATAGCATTGTATCTTAATTTATTTATGGTATTTTTGATTGCATATATTTGCATAGTTTTTATAATGCTTTCTGTAGGTATTACAATAACCTGTTGTGTCTCTCTGACTACTTTCAAGATTTTTTCTTTGCCTTTACTTTTCAAATATTTAATTATGATGTATTTTACTGTATGTTTATTTTGTTTGATCTAAAAATACTCATGGGCAGGTCCTAATGGTAACAGAATATTAATTTAAAAGTATTAATTATTAGATATATGCTATTAAAGTATTGTATTCCAATGATAAAGAAGACTTACTCGAGGCTTTTAGGCAATCATATAATTTACAAAGAATAAAGAATTAGGCTATTAATAAGAATTTTCAAAAGCTACATTCAAAGACAGAAGAGAGAGTATTTAAAGGCTAACTAATAAAAGCAAGTTTTTGGTAAAGACTTTATATCTAATGAAGCTGTCTTTCATGTAACAATGTATTAGAACAATAGTTTTCAACATAGAAGAAATTAGGAAATTCTGCACCCACAAGGTTATGCTGGGCAAAAAATGGTTGGAGATTTATAGATATATAGATATGTGTGTGTATACACATAAATATGTAACTATATATGTGTATGAGTACAGTGATACATATTTAGTGTAATATATAACCAAATCAGAGGAATTATATTTGAGAATTAATAATACATAAATATGTTGTGATGACAAAGTAGTAATAAACCAACTAAAAGACAAGGAAGTAGTAAGAGAGAGAAAAAAAAATAAAGTTGCTGTTGTATAGATAACAGTGGAAGTTAAGAATATGAATATAACTAGTATATCACATAATAAAAGGTTGAATAAGAGAGAACTTAGCACATCAAAATTGTTATAGATACAAAGATACCCAAGTAACCACTAAAAGAACTACAAACTATTCAAATGCCATTTTTTAAATTTATTAGTGTGTTGAGTTTTGAAACACATCAGTCTTATCAATACATATGAATTGGTTTAATTTATCTATTAAATAAAACATTTTAAATTTGGTTTCTGGAGCAAAACATCACTATATGCTGTATATATACCTAAACAAAATTGATTCAGAATAACAAAAAATCAAGGCATATACAAAGGTATCTTGGCAAAATGTCACAAGAAAACATATAAACCCCAACATCAACCAAATAGAATTCAGGCCAAAAACCATAAGTATGACAAAGAAGAGAGCTTTTTCATGCAAATTCTGAACAAATCACTAGAAATATCTAGTGATTCCATATATAATCACATCTTCTTTATCCACTCATTAGTCAATGGATATTTGGGCTTTTTCCATAATTTGGTTATTGTTGATAGTGTTGCCATAAACATCAGGGTGCATGTGTCCCTTTGAATCAGTATTTTTGTATCCTTTGGACAGATACCTAGTATGGCAAGAGCTGCATAATGAGATAGCTCTATTTTTAACTTTCTGAGGGAACTCCATAGTATTCTGCATAGGGGCTGCACAAGTTTGCATTCCCACCAGCTATGTAAGAGGGTTCCCCTTCCTCTACATCCTTGCAAACTCCTGTTGTTTCCTGTGTTGTTAATTATTACTCATCCTGACAGATGTGCAGTGACATCTCATTGTGGTTTTGATTTGCATTTCCCTGAGGATGAATGATACCGAGCATCTTTTCATGTGTCTGTTAGCTAGCTGTATGTCTTCTTTGGAAAAATGTCTGTTGATGTCTTCTGCCCATTTTTGAACTAGATTATTTGTTTGGGGGGTGTCAAGTTTCATAAGTTCTTTATACATTTTAGATACAAACTCGTTATTAAAGATGTCATTTGCAAATATTTTCTCCCATTCCATAGATTGCCTTTTAGGTTTGTTGGTTGTTCTTCACTGTGCAGAAGCTTTTTTTTCTTGATGAACTCCCAATAGCTCAATTTTGCTTTTGTTTTCTTTGCTTCTGGCAACATGTCTAAGAGGTTACTACCTGTGTTCTCCTCTTGGATTTTGATGGATTTCTGTATCATAGGTAGGTGTTTCAGCCATTTTTTAAAAAAATTATTTATTTATTTGATAGAGAGATCACCAGTAGGCAGAGAGGCAGGCAGAGAGAGAGGAGGAAGCAGGCTCCCTGCTTAGCAAAGAGCTCCATACTGGCCTCAATCCCAGGACCCTGAGATCATGACCTGAGCCGAAGGCAGAGGCTTAACCCACTGAGCCACCCAGGAGCCCTGTGTCAGTCATTTTAAATTTATTTTTGTTTATGGGGTAAGATAGTGGTCCAGTTTCATTCTTGTTCATGTTGCTGTCCAGTTTTCCTACCACCATTTGTTGAAGAGACTGTCTTTTTCCCCACTGGGTATTCTTTCCTGCTTTATCAAAGATTAGTTGACCATTTAGCTCTGAGTTCATTTCTGGGTTTTCTATTTTGTTCCATATTACTCAGCCATAAAAGAATGATATCTTGCTATTTGCAATGACATAGTTGGAGCTAGAGAGTACAACACTAAACAAAATAAGTCAGTCATAGAAACACAAATATCATATGATTTCACTCATATGTGAAGTTTAAGAAATAAACCAGATGAACATTGTGGGGGACAAATCATAAAACAAACTCATAACTATAGAGGAAAAAGCTGAGGATTAAATAGGTTATGGGGATTAAGGAGGGCACTTTGTTGTAATGAGCACTTGGTGTTGTATGTAAGTAAGAAATCACTAAATTCTGTACCTGAAACTAATATTATATTGTATGAGAACTAACTGGAATATAAATAAAAATTTGGAGAAAAAAAAGAAATATCTTACACTTATCAACATGTATACATGTATACATGAAATAACATTCACACTCTTTTGTGAAGATAGTTACATGAGACCAAGACATAGAAGCACACTAATAATGGGGCACTTTAAAACAGCATTCTCAGGGCGCCTGGGTGGCTCAGTTGGTTAAGCAGCTGCTTTCGGCTCAGGTCATGATCCTGGAGACCCGGGATCGAGTCCCACATCAGGCTCCCTGCTCAGCGGGAAGCCTGCTTCTCCCTCTCTCAGTCCCTCTACTTGTGTTCCCTCTCTGGCTGTGTTTCTCTCTGTCAGATAAATAAATAAAATCTTTAAAAAAAAATAAAAATAAAACAGCATTCTCAGAACAAGACAAATGGAGTGGAAAAAGTAACAATATTATCAATAAAGTAACTTTTATGGTTATATGTGGACATTTATACCCTAATAATGGAGAATGAACCTTTTTCTTAGCTCCCACAGAACATCCACAAAAATTGACCATATATTTTGTCACACAGAAAGCATAAGTTTTGTAAAGTAAAAATACTGGACAAAATACTCCTTGATGTCAGACAACAAAACTAATAATTGATAACAAAAACAAAGAACGGAATGCCTTTTAAAAATAAAGTCAAACAATGAAAAAACAAAAACACCCCTTAACTTGGAAAACAAAAAACCTTCCATTAAAAAATTCTTGGGTGAGAGATCATACAAATGAAGTTACAGTTTTTAAAATAATTAATAATAATGAAAATTCATTCATCCATAACAGCATCTATGAGAAATATTTAAAGCAGTTTTTAGAAAAAAAATTCATAGCATGAACACTTTCATCAGTAAAAATGAAAGGAAATAAATTAATATTTCATAATATATTTTATAGCATAAAGAAAACTGTAAGAAAAAACAAAGAGGAGCAACTGGGTGGCTCAATTGTTCAGTGTCTGCCTTCGTCTCAGGTTATGATCCCAGGGTTCTGGGATAGAGCTCTGCATCAGGCTCCCTGCTCAGCAGGAAACCTGCTTCTCCCTCTCTCACTCCCCCTACTTGTGATCCCTCTCTTGCTGTGTCTTTCTCTGTGAAATAAATTGAAAAATCTTGAAAAAAAAAAAAGAAAGCACAAAGAAACAATAAATAGATAAATAGTAAAGTAGAAATTAGTGCAGCAGTGAATCGAGGGGGAGTAACTTAAATAATGAACCAAATGAGAGAATTAACATAACTTACTAACTTGATGAAGAAAAGACAGAAAAGGCAGAAACCATATAAAAAGTAAATAACCACAGGGAACATTAAAATAGAAGAAATTTTAAACATCATATGAGACAACTTTTCAGATCTTTATGCATATAAATTTGAAAACCTATAAGAAATAAATAATTTCCTAGGAAAATATATGTTACTAAAATGTATACCATTAGATTCAGAAATCAAAAACATTCTAATTTCCTTGGTAATAAAGTAATGATGAAATTCTTAGCAAAATAATTCACCTAAAAGTCAAGATCCAGAGGATCTCTCAGAATTCTACCAAAGTAGAAGAGATGGTGTTAGTATTACCTAAGTTGTTGAAGAGCACTGAACATGAAGAACAGTTTGTTAATTTCTATGATGGGTGAATAACATTGAATCTGTGGTAGGCAGACTCTCCACATGTCCCCTTGATTCCAGCCTCCTGATGCTAATACCCTGGTGGGACGCCTCCCTCTGAATATAAGGAAGACCTGTGACTTGCTTTGTAACCAATAAAATATGGCAAATGGAAATAGTTGTGTGTGATTATGTCACATAAGATCATAGCATTCATCTTACCAGAGCCTTTCTTCTTCCTTGCTGGTTCTGAGAAAAAAAAGCAACCATGTTGGAAACTTACCTGGCCAAGAACTGGGGCAACATTTTGCAGCAGAGAGTGACTTCCAGTAGAGAACTTGCAAGGTCCTCTGGTCAGAAACCAGCAAGAAAATGAGCCTTACATTCCTACAAATGTAATGAACAGAGATCTGCCAATAGGAACATGAGGCTGGAAGTGAATCCTTCCCAGCTAAGCCTCAGGCATGACCACAGTCCCATCCAATGTCTTGAACTGGAATCTCATGAGACCCTGGAACTTCTCAGACTATAACTAAAATAGAATTATTTAAATACTATGGCCCACCATGCATGCCAAACAGTTTTATAATTTATTACCAGATTGGGATTTAAAAGATTATTAAACTATTCCTTGGGTTATGTCTTTCCCACCTTCAAAATGTATACCTTTAAAAAATAGACACCAGTTTTAAAATGATACCTTTAAAATGGAAGATTAAAAGAAGAAAAGGATAGAGTGCCTGGGTGGCTCAGTCAGTTAAGTATCTGCCTTCAGTTCAGGTCATGATCCCAGGGTCCTGGGATCAAGTCCTGCATTGGGCTTCCTGCTCTGAGCGAGCCTTCTTTTTCTTTACCCCTTCCTCCTCCTTATGCTCTCTTTCTCTCTCTCTCCTACTCTCTATCAAATAAATAAATAAAATCTTAAAAAAAGAAAAAAAAACAAGAGAAGAGAAGGATATAGCAACAATATTCATTTATTTTAAGGAACATGACTATGAAAGTCAGAGAAATTAATTTTTTTCTTTATTATGTACATATGTCAGGTAATACTTAATATAACATACAAGTAATATTTGATTAAGTTTTAACAGTTATTTAGCATAATATATTATTCCCTCAGTATCAGAGGAGGGGGAAAGTGAAGTTTACAAGAAAAAATTTACTTTTCCAAGACAACTGAACAAAAATTAATAAGAGAAAAATATTTCCTAAATAAACTAATTGCTAGCTTTCTTGAAATCAGAAACAAACAAACAAAAATGTTAATCCTAGAGATCAAATGACTGATATACAACCAGGTTGCTGCTTGGATCAAACAAGTTTATTAGATCAACACAGAAACAAACTCCAGCATGAATATCATCAAAGCAGCTGCTCTGACACCATCATCCTGATGAAAGCAGAACTGGGGCATCACAGGTGAATTTCACCATCTCCCACTTCCTGCCTAAATTCAGGGAATCTGTAGGTTAGGTTGCAGGCAACAGACCATTCTAGATTTTCATCATGCAGGATATCACCACCCGAGGAAAAAGGCT
>PITA01028545.1:0-19228 GCA_004023965.1 Spilogale gracilis | reverse complement strand
ATGGCCACAATCGCCAAACTGTGGAAAGAGCCAAGGTGCCCATCAACAGATGAATGGATAAAGAAGATGTGGTACATATATACAGTGGAATACTATGCCTCCATCAGAAAGGATGAATATCCAACTTTTGTAGCAACATGGACTGGACTGGAAGAGATTATGCTGAGTGAAATAAGCCAAGTAGAGAAAGTCAAGTATCGCATGGTTTCACTAACTTGCAGTGCATGAAGGGTAAACTGGAGGACAGTGGGAGAAGGAAAGTAAATGGGAACTAGGGTAATCCAGGGAGAGAAATGAAACAGAGACTTTGGACACAGAAACAAACTGAGGGACTTGAAGGGAGGGGGGTGGAGGGATGGGAAGCCTGGTGGTGGGTACTGGGGACACCTAAAGCGTGGAGCACTGGGTGTGGGGAGTGGGGAATGAATCTTGGAACACTGGAAAAAAAAATTTAAGTAACAATAAAAAAAAGAAATAAGTAGGCTTCACTCAATGGATTATTTTAATTTGGGAGTCTTTTCTTCAGAATTAAAGTATGATTTAAGTGCTTTAAATAAACTGAGGATTTTCTCAAATGACTGTTCAAGAGAGCCAGTGGATTTGGAATCCAAGAGATCTGAAGACTGATGAATGCCAACAATATCACATGATTTTTAAAAAAAAGTCTTCCTAGAACTTTATTTTTTAAAGTAGTGTTACACACATAACAGTTCAATAAAAATTTTGGCAAAATATTTGAACAATGGAAAGGAATTACTGCTCTCTACAATAATATGGATAAATCTCAAATGTATTAAGCTAAGTGAAAGAAGCTGGAAAGGAGACTACATTTTGGACGATTTCATTCATACAACATTTTGCATAAGGTAAAAGTATAAGGACCAAAAACATATCAGTAACTATAGTTGTATTTTTCCCAACTATTTATTTTTGATCTATCTATGTTCATATGTAAATTTGGAGTTCATTCCTTTTTAAGTGCTAGATAGTTACTTAATCATGTAAATATATCATTCTTCATTCATCTACTTCTCTACTGATAGGCAATTAGGTTATTTTTGCTTTTTTTTCTAAAGCAATGAACAGCAAAGGCTATCATTGTACACTTTTTAAAAAATGAGAACTTTTAAGATCTATTCTCTTAGCAACTTTCAAATATGCAGTATTAACTATAGTCACTATGCTATACATTACATCCTCATTTTGTATGTATTTTATTACCATAAGCTTGTACTTTTTGATCCCCTTCACTCATTTTGCCTATGTCCCTCCTGTCCCCTGGCCCCTGCCTCTAATAACTACTAATCTCTTCTCTGCATTTATGAGTTTCGTTTTGCATGTTCGTTTTTATTTTTGATTCCACATATAAGTAAGATAATATGTTATTTATCTTTCTTTGTCTGACTTATTTCTCTTATAATGCCCTCAAGGTCCATTCATGCTGTCACAAATGGCAGGATTTCTTTCTTTTTTATGGTTGCACAATATTCCATTATATATACATACATAATTTCTTTACCCATTAATCCATCAGTTATCAGGATTACTATATTAGGACTCTTAGGTTGTTATCATATCTTAACTAAGTAATGCTGCAGTGAACACGGGAGTGCATATACCTTTTTGAGTTAGTGTTTTTGTTTTCTTCAGCTAACTACACAGAAGTAGAACTGCTGGATCATATGGTAGTTTATTTTAATTTTTTGCGGAATCTCCATACTGTTTTCCATAATGGCTTTACTAACTTACATTCCCACCAACAGTGCAAGAGGGTTCCTTTTCTCCACAACCTCAAAAACACTTTCTGTTTCTTATCTTTTTGATACTAGCCATTCTGATAGGTGTGAGGTGATATCTCACTGTGGTTTTTATTTATAATTTCCCTGATGACTAATGACGTTGAACATCCTTTCATGTATCTGTTGGCCACCTACATCTTTTTTGAAAAAATATTTGGATCTTCTGTTCATTTATTGATCAATTATCTATCTATCTATCTATCTATCTATCTATCTATCTATCTATCATCTATTTGCTATCGTGTAAACTGAGTTCTTTATATATCTTCGATTTTAACCCCTTATCAGACATATGATTTTCAAAATAGTTTTTCCCATTCAGTAGGCTGCATTTTATTTTGTTGATAGTTCACTGTGTAGAAGCCTTTTATTTTGATGTGATCTTATTTATTTATTTTTGCTTTTGTTGCTTTTGTTTTTAGTGTCAGATCCAAAAGTCCTTGCAAAGACCCCTATCAAGGAGTTTACTGCCTACCTTTCCTTCTAGGAGTATTACGTTTTCAGGTCTTACATTCAACTCCTTAATCCATTTTGAGTTAATTTTGGTGTATGGTGTAAGATTAGTGCTCCAGCTTCATTCTTTTATATGTCACTGTCCAATTTCCCCAATGCTGTTTATTGAAGAGACTGACCTTTTTCCACTGTGTATTTTTGGCTCTTTTCTCATAAATTAACCAACTATATATGTATGGGTTTATTTCTAGGCTCTCTATTCCACTGATTGGATTGCTTATATTAATTGCAATATCACACTATTTTGATCAATTTGCTTTGTAACGTAGCATATAATTAGGGAGTGTGATGCCTCCAGCTTAGTTATTTCTCAAGATTGCTTTGGCTATTTGAGGTCTTCTTTTGTTCCATACAAATTTTAGGATTGCTAGCTCCATTTCTGTGAAACATTATTAGAATTTTGGTAGAGATGACATTGAATCTGTAGATTGCTTTGGACAGCATGGATATTTTAACAATATTAATTCTTCCACTCCATAAGAATAGAATATATTTTCATTTATTTGTGTCTTCTTCAATTTCTTTCATTAATGTAGTCTTCTAAGTACAGGTCTTTCATCCCCTTGGTTAAATTTATTCCTTGGTATTTTATTCTTTTGGTGCAGTTGTATGTAGGATTAGTTTTTCTTTCTTAGAGTTCTCACAAAAAAAAAACTGCTCAGTTTGAAAAGCATAAATGCTGAAATTGGAGAAAATTTTCATAGCAATGACTTTAATGTCAGTAGAAAGGACATTAGATGCTATTTGAGTTATGTTATGTAGAATATAGCAGGACAGCCAAAACCTTTCCTTTATGTTTGCTTCAACTTTGAATTAACATTGTCTGCACTTTAATGCATATATCCACCCAAATTTGTTTTTATATTACCACCAAAAGCAGTGTAATTTTTCTCATTAAGTCTGACCTCTGTAACAGAGCCCCTTTGAAGTCTCATCTGGAAGAGATTTCACTAACAATAGCTTTATAAGTAATACTTTTGCATGAGAAAGTATTATACAAGCAAAAGGAACATGTTTTCCACATTATGATTACTTGCACCTGTAGTTATTATAAAAAAGTAAGGCTTTAGATCTTTGATAAGCTCTCTAACAGTACATGGAACTATTACATTTTTTATTACTGCAGTTGATTTCATCTTAATAATTTGCTTATAACTTGGAGACCAGAAATATACTTCTGGTAGCAGCACATTTTCTTTTTTTTAATGTTTCAGGTTGTAATTTAAATTTTAGTTAGTTAACATACAGTATAATACTAGTTTCAGGAGTTGAATTTTGTGATTCATCACTTATATATAATACCCAGTGCTCATCATAACAAGTGCCTTCCTTTTTTTTTTTTTTAAAGATTTTATTTATTTATTTGATGGAGAGAAATACAGCTAGAGAGGGAACACAAGAAGGGGCAGAGAGAGTGGGAGAAGCAGGCTTCCCTCAGAGCAGGGAGCCTGATTCAGGGCTTGATCCTGGGACTCCTGGATCATGACCTGAGCCGAAGGCAGATGCCTAATGACTGAGCCACTGAGGTGATTTGATTCAAATCAAAACCACATTGAGATATCACCTTACACCAGCCAGAATGGCCCAAATTAATAAGATAGGAAACAACAAGTGCTGGAGAGGCTGCGGAGAAAGGAAAACCTCTTACACTATTGGTGGGAATGCAAGTTGGTGCAGCCGCTTTGGAAAACAGTGTGGAGATTCCTTAAAAAATTAAAAATAGAGCTAACCTATGACCCTGCAATTGCACTACAGGGTATTTACCCCAGATACAGATGTAGTGAAAAGAAGGGCCATATGTACACCAATGTTCATGGGAACAATGGCCATAATCGCCAAACTGTGGAAAGAGCCAAGGTGTCCTTCAACAGATGAATGGATAAAGATGTGGTACATATATACAAAGGAATATTACACCTCCATCAAAAAGATGAATACCCAACTTTTGTAGCAACATGGACTGGATTGGAGGAGATTATGCTGAGTGAAATAAGCCAAGCAGAGAAAGTCAAGTATTATATGATTTCACTGACTTGTGGATCATAAGGAGTAATATGGAGGACAGTAGGAGAAGAAAGATAATGGGAAGTAAGGTAAATCAGGGAGATGAAACATTTATGTGTGTGTGCTGAATACTGAGAAGTTTTCCATACCTTACTTCCATAATGTCATGATGAAATAGGCACTTAATTTAGTGCAGTGGCTTACAGCCAGGTTCAAAGGTCAGAATTCTGGGGTTCCAACCTTGGCTCTATCACTTGTTGGTTGTGCCACAATAGGACTCACTTTCTTAATCCCTATAATGAAGGTCAAACAGTGTTACCATGTATGATCATTAAGGACCACATGAGATAAGGGGCTTAAGTTGTGTATGGGGTGTATCCTGTTATAAGTGCTCAATAAGTATTAGGTATCATAACATAATTTTATAGATGAGAAAACTGAATATTAGAGAATGTAGGTTACTTTTCCATAGTCACACAGTAAGTGATAGGCAGGGGGTTGACCTAGACCTCAAAGACTCTGATATTAATCATTACTTTTTATTAGCTCTCAATATCTGAGATATAGGTCTGGATATGATAAAATATATGTCTATGAAAAGAGAAAAACTGAAGTATTCTCTTTTTTTTTCTCATAAGAAGAAAAGATGGGGTGCCTAGGTGGCTCAGTCAGTTAGTTAAGTGTCTCTGCCTCAGTGGAGGGCCGGCTTTTCCCTCTTCCTCTGCCGCTCCCCCTGCTTGTGCTTGTTTACTCTTTCTTTGTCAAATAAATAAATAAAATCTTAAAAAAACCCTTCCTTTAAAAAAGAAAAAAAAAAGAGTGTCTGGGTGGCTCAGTAATTAAGCGTCTGCCTTCAGCTCAGGTCATGATCCCAGGGTCCTGGGATTGAGCCCCGCATGAGGTCCCTGCTCTGTGGGAAGCCTGCTTCTCCCTCTCTCACTCCCCCTGCTTGTGTTTCCTCTCTCTAGCAGTGTTTCTCTTTGTCAAATAAATAAAAACTTAAAAAAAAAAAAGAAAAGAGAAAAGAAGAAGAAAAGATGTTATGACCTAGCAATTGTTTTGAGAACATTAAGCCAACTGTGGACTTGTGGAAATAGAATAAGGAATCCAAAAGAAATGATAACCACTTTAAAACAAAACAGTTTTTTAAATTGAAGCATAATTAACATACAGAGCTATGTTAGTTTCAAGTGTACAATACAATGACCCAATAATTCTATATATTACTCAGTGCTCATTATGGCAAATGTAATCTTAATCCTCTTTATCTATTTCACCTATTCCATGCCCCCATACTTCTCTTCTGGCAATCACCAATTTGTTCTCTGTACTTAAGAGTCTGTTCTTTTGTTTGTCTCTGTCTGTTCATTTGTTTTATTTCTTAAATTCCAATTAAGAATGAAATCTTATATTTTTCTTTCTCTGTCTGATTTGATTTACTTAGTACTGTACCCTCTAGGTCCATCCATGTTGTAACCAACGGCCGAATTTCATTCTTTTTTATGGCTGAGTAATATTCTATTGTGTACACACACACACACACACACACACACACACACACACACCCCCCACATCTTCTTTATCCATTCTTCTGTGGGTGGATAGTTGGATTGCTTCTGTATCTTAGCTATTGTAAATAATGCTGCAATAAATACAGGGGTGTGTATACTTTTTTGATTACTGTTTTCATTTTCCTTGGGTAAATATCCAGTAGTAGAATTACTATCATGTGGTAATTCCATTTTTAATTTTTTGAGGAACCTCCATACTGTTTTCCACAGCGGTTGCACCAATTTTACATTCCTACCAACAATGCGCAAGGATTCCCTTTTTCCACCTCTTGCCAACACTTGTTATTTCTTGTCTTGATACTAGTGATTCTGATCGATGTGTAATAATATCTCATTGTGGTTTAAATTTGCATTTTCCTGATGATTAGTGATGTGGAACATCTTTTCATGTGTCTGTTGGCCATCTGGACATCTTCTTTGGAAAACTGTCTATTCAGTTTCTCTTCCCACTTTAAAACTGGATTCTTTGTGTTGTGTAAGATCTTTACATATTTTGGATTTTAACCCCTTATCTAATATATGATTTGCAAATAGCTTCTCCTATTCAGTATGTTTCCTTTTTGCTTTGTTTGTGGTTTCCCTTGTGTAAAAGCTTTTTATTTTGTTGTAGTCCCAATAGTTTAATTTTTTTTCCTCTTGCTGGAAGACACATATCTTTAAAAAAATGTTTCTACAGCTGAAAACTATAGTTGTTTCTTAAAACTAAATATATTGTATCAATTGCCAACTGTACTGGTCTGCTCACACAGAGAACCCTTACTCAAGTACCTTATGCAGGTTTCTGAACCAATTTGACTTAACTTAAAATAATTTTATTTGGAAGATTCTCTGTGTCTCTACTTCTATTGATATTCTTGCCTTATTTTTTCTTTTTTATCTTCTACCTTTTTAAAAAATGTTCAATTAGAGGACAGTATTTATCTTAGGTTTGACATTTGCCTCAGCTACTGTTTATACAAAGTCAAGAAAACAGGAAGGCAGACAGTTCAAAGTCATGGCTGTAGGGTAACCACTACGTTAATACTTCCATCCCAAATTCAAATCAAAACCACACTGAGATACCACCTTACACCAGTCAAAATGGCCAAAATTAACAAGTCAGGAAACAAGTGTTGGAGAGGCTGCGGAGAAAGGGGAACCCTCTTACACTGTTGGTGGGAATGCAAGTTGGTGCAGCTGCTTTGGAAAACAGTGTGGAGATTCCTTAAAAATTAAAAATAGAGCTACCCTATGACCCTACAATTGCACTACTGGGCATTTACCCAAAGATATAGATGTAGTGAAAAGAAGGGCCATATGTACCCCAATGTTCATGGGAGCAATGGCCACAATTGCCAAACTGTGGAAAGAGCCAAGGTGCCCATCAACAGATGAATGGATAAAGAAGATGTGGTAAATACATACAATGGAATACTATGCCTCAATCAGAAAGGATGAATATCCAACTTTTGTAGCAACATGGACTGGATTGGAAGAGATTATGCTGAGTGAAATAAGCCAAGTAGAGAAAGTCAAGTATCACATGGTTTCACTTACTTGTGGTGCATAAGGGGTAATATAGAAGACAGTAGGAGAAGGAAAGTAAATGGGAAATAGGGTAATCCAGGGAGAGAAATGAAACAGAGACTTTGGACACAGAAACAAACTGAGGGACTTGGAGGGAGGGGGTGGGGGGATGGGAGAGCCTGGTGGTGGGTACTGAGGGCACCTATTGCATGGAGCACTGGGTGTGGGGCATGGGCAATGAATCTTGGAACACTGAAAAAATAAAATAAATTTAAAGTTAAAAAAAAAAAGACTTCCATCCCAAACTCTTGGCAATAGAATAACAATCCCAATTAAGGGTTTTTAGATAACTTGCTTAGTTACTAAATTGATGCAGCTCTCTGAGCCCTGATCTTAACTTTTATTAATTGTTTGGTTTCCACAATAAACTGGGGTTTACATTTCCCTTTGGGAAACCCTTATTAAAGCCACAGTTTTAACTTCTCAATTTACAGGATTTGAAATTTGCTAATTACTTTTTCTTCCTGAACAATTTTACTGAGGTATAATTGACACCCAGTAAATTGTATATATTTAATGTGTACATTTATAAGTTCTGACATATGTATATACCTATGAGACCAATGCCACAATTAAGATAGTAAAAAGTATCCATCAAAATTTCCTCAGGACCCTTTCTAATCCCATCCTTCCACCTTACCCCCTGGCTCATGAAGCCACTGATGTATTTACTTTTACTACAGATTAAGGAGTGTGGTAGCTAGAATTTTAAGATGACCCCTAATGACCCTCATGCCTATATAATCCCCTCTTTTCTGAATGTGAGGAGAATGTATAAATACAAAGATATATCATTTCCATGATTATGTCTCATGTGGCAAAAGGGATTTGGCAAATATAATTAAATTTACTAATCAGGTGACCTTAAGGTAAAGAGATTATTTGGATAAGGCTAACCTAGCCAAATGAGCCCTCTGTAAGCAGAGGTATTTTTGGCAACTTGTTAGGCAGCAACAGAAAACTTGTATAGATGTTGGTACATGGAAGTATAGGTCCTGCCACAAGAAATTTTTAAAATGTGGGATTGGCTTTAGAATTTGCCAGTGAGTAGAGGCTGGAAGACTATTAGTAGAAATACAGATGTTAAAAATGCTGCTGATATGGTGTTAGAAGTAAGCAAGAAAGGCATTACTGGAATTTGGAGGAAAGAGAATTCTCGTTATCCCCTTGGAGGAAAGCTTGACAGAAAGCCTAGCAGAACTGTGTCCCTCAGTTATGTGGGAAGCAGAACTTGTAAGCAATAAACTTGGATACATAGTTAAGGAGATTTCTTTTTTTTTTTTTTTTTAAAGATTTTATTTATTTATTTGACAGAGAGAGAGAGATCACAAGTAGGCAGAGAGGCAGGCAGAGAGAGAGAGAGGAGGAAGCAGGCTCCCTGCCGAGCAGAGAGCCCGATGCGGGCCTCGATCCCAGGACCCTGAGATCATGACCTGAGCCGAAGGCAGAGGCTTTAACCCACTGAGCCACCCAGGTGCCCAGTTAAGGAGATTTCTATGCAAAGTGTTGGAGGTGTGGTCTGGCTTCTTCTTGGTGCTCTTAGTAAAATGCAAGATGCGAGAAATACACTGTTATACAAAAGGAACAAGCATCTGACAATAACTGGAAATTCTTTGCTTCCCAATAGCAAAAGATGCTAAAATTAAGAGATTCATTGACAGGAAAGCATGATATAAGAAAAAGGCAGAGAGTAGGACTCTACAATCCTTTGCTGAAACCTGGGCAAGTTATCCCAAGGTCATAGTATTTATTCAGAAGAGACTAAGAGTGTTCCCATATTTTCTTACTCAAACCAGAGGTCCTCTAAAGTAGTTTCAGGGCATTGTCCTTCAGCCATCTTAGCAAAAGCCAAAGATACAGAAATGGTTATGTGGAAATCTTTGGGGATATGACTTTTATAAGATTGAGTGAACTCTTGTGAATTTATAAGAAATAAAAATTCTTATAAAATTTATATTACTGGAGATGCTGACAGCTTAGATTAAAAGTGGCAGAGAGTATGAAATGAAAACAGCTGCTGGGGGAAGGTATTTAACTTCTTTAATAGATATGGGGCTATTCAAGTTATCTATTTCTTCTTGAGTGAGCTTTGGTGTTTTCAAGGAGTCCATCCATTTCTATAAGTTGTTGCATTTACTGGCAAAAGTTGTTCATAATATTCCCTTTTTATATTTTAATGTCTACAGAATCTGTAGTATTTTGATCTCTCTCATTCCCATATATTGATAATTATGTCTTCTATCATATTACTCTGATTAGTCTGAGTAGAGTCTTAAAATTTTATTGAAAATCTCAAAAATCAAGTTCTTGGTTTCATTGATTTTCTTTATTGTTTTTTCTATTTTGTTGATTTCAGTTCTGATTTTTATGACTTCCTTTCTTTTACTTAACTTGAACTTAATTAAAACATTTTTTGCCTCAGGTCATGATCTCAGGGTCCTGGGATTAAGCCCCTCATGGGGCTCTCTGCTCAGCGGGGAGTTTGCTTCCCTCTCTCTGCCTGCCTCTCTGCCAACTTGTGATCTCTCTCTGTCAAATAAAGAAATAGAATCTTTTAAAAAATAAATAAATAAATAAATTTTTGTGGTTACAGTGGAAGCCATAGTCATTGTTTTGAGAACTTTTTCTTTTCTAACATTGGCATTTAGTGCTATTAACTTCCCCATATGAAGTCCTGCAAATTTTGATAAATTGCTGTGTTTTCACTTTTATTTAATCCAATATATTTTGAATTTCTCTTTGGTTTCCTCTTTTACCCATTGGTTATTTAGAAGTATGTAATTTAGCTTCCAAATTCTGGGATTTTCCAGAGATCTTTCTGATATTGACTTTTTTTTTTTCTATTATTGACTTCTAATTTAATTCTTTTTTTGTCAGTAAGCATACTCTGTATGACTCAAATCTTTTTAAGTTTATTGAGATTTTTTGGGGGGTCCTAGAATATGGTCTACATTGGTAAATATTCCACCTGCATTAGAAAAAAATGTTTATTCTGCTGTAGTTGGATGAAGTATTCAATAAATGTCAATTAGATCAAATTGGCTGACATTTCTTTTTAAATCTTGTTAATCTGCAATGATTTTCTGCCTAGTAGTTTTATCAATTATCGACATATTATTAATTCAAGTTAAATGAAAAGGAAGACAGGTTTAGTTTAGTTCATTAATGTCCCCTGGTGTCTCTGTATGAGAGATGATCTAAAATTGCTCTCAGGAGTGACCGAGGACTCCTTAAAATTTGGTGAGGCCCTTTAAGGCACCCACACAAACATGCTGTCTAAATAAAAACAAGGTGCTTGCTATGAAAACACAGTTTCATGGCAAATTCTCTTTATATTCCCTTCGTTCCTCTTCAACTTTACTGTATTCCCTATAATAGTTCTATATATAAATTCTGGAGTTTCCACTGTTGGGTAGTAGTATATTAGTGCTTCAATGGGGTTTACATCCTTTGGTATTATAATAAAAAAAGACTGAAATATTCTTGAAAGTTCTGAAGAAGTACATGGAGAGACATCGATTGTCAAGTTATTGAACACACAAATTGGACAAATGATTTAGGGAATACCTGCATTATGGCATACATCTGGGGTTCAGTAAAATAGTGAGTTCAGGGTAGCAAAGCTTGCTGCCAGAAATACTGTCTGGTTTTCTTTTTTATCCCTCACAGTTGACACAAACAACTGAGAGATAATTGAGAGCCAAATCTATTGTCTGTATGCACTTTTGCACATCTAGCTATCTTACAATAACTTTTGGTATTTTGAATATCTATTTTTAAAATTTAGTTTGAATACTACTAACTTGATACATTTTCAGCCTCACATGACTGTTTATTTAGGTCAGAGAGATTTCATAAGAGTTACTATTTATACATGCTAAAGACCCCTCAGGCAATGTTAGGCTATTGCATGTGGACAACTTCTTGAATTATAGCACAGAAACTTTAATACCTACCTCAGGAATGATAGGAGTCTTAAATCAGCAGTCATATTTACTAAAGAAACCTAGAGTTTTCTTAGATTGCCAACCTTAGTAAGACAAGAAATGTCAGGGTGATAGAGTTTAAGTGGCTCTTTTCAGATATGTTACACTGACTCTCTATATTTAAGATGCAAAACAGCCTTCCAGGAGCTATTTAATTAAGTGAAAGTAAGTCTAGTCCCTTTGGAACTGAATGGTTCAGTAGGCAAATACATGTCAGTATGTGAAGGAAGTGGGGGAAGTTATTATGTGCTTCATAGACATGGTGACACTTTATAACCCCATATCAGGGATCCTAAACAGGGATTGGTTGAGAAAATTATCAAACTGAGTTTAAATTTCAGCAGGTACAAAATTGTCACACAAATGTCCAGGACAGTGAGCCACTTTCAGTCTTCAAAGTGAAAGATAAGAAATCCTGGATTTTCAAAGTCTCTTTGAAGGCTTTTAAGGTAAGATGAAACCTCCTCTTTACTCAGAACCAACTGATTCCTGTAGAAATTTTAATTTCAGAGAAGAAGCTGACTTGATTTTACGAAGTGAATAATTCTTATGATTAGATTTTTCTTTCCCTGTTGACTTGGCAAACCAGGACTAAGTGTTAAAAAGATAACAGAAAATTATATGGTAAGGGATGCTAATCCATCTAGCAAAATATTGGATCACTGAAGAATAGGAATTTTTTATAGCCACTATGTTAAAATATAATAGGAAAAGTATATATAAGATGAAGAAAATACTATAAATCCAAAATATTAACAACAAAATGCGTGATTAGAATATTTTACATATAATTCATGATAGCTCCATTACTGTTATTTTTACCTACAAAAACCATCTTTAAGAATCCTGAATCTAATTAAAGACATTTTTCAGCTTTACCATTGCAATAAGATGTGATGGCATTTAATAAAAAATTAAAGACACAATCTCTTCCTCCCAAATAGTAACAATACTGACATTTAAACACTGACCCAGGAAATAAACATGGATTTGGGAATTTTATTCAACACATTCTGGTACATTTTCTTCAAAGCTTGACTAATCTACTTAGTGATAAGCTCCATGAGGGTAGGGCTCATATCTATTTCCAAGGCTCAGTATCTGGTCCACATTAGGTCTTCAAATGTTGAATGAACAACCTCATCCCAGTTTACATTTAATTTTTTGGTCCCTGAACCACCAACCTTCAGCCTAAAAGATCAGGTATTTTTTTGCCAACTGACATGAGGGTTTTTAAAGCTAGATTAAAATATGTCTACTTAGGGTATCTGGAGATTCTGACCTCTATCACATACTTTTTCTGTTTCATGATATCCTAACAGGTTTAAGAAAATGAAACAGGTTTCAGGCTGACAAAACTGGGGCCATTTCTAGCACAGTTTTTTGAGCTATTTACCTACCTGTGAATACAATGGCAAGCATCATGGTGCACTATGCAATTGTTCTGGAGTGGGACTGAGAGAGAACCAAAGTAGTCAGATTGTTGGATTGCAGTTTAGCATGGGATGCACATAACTGTGACCTTCCCTACAGGTAAATTTCTAGGACACCGTGGTTCCTCCAAATCAGTGTAGACCAGTCTTCGGCAGAGTCTATGTAATAATTAGGTTTGGTATTGCAAAGTACGATGTAACACCTGCTTACTAAACAGTTGCCCGTCAACATCTATGTCCCAGAGTAAGCCTTTTTTTTTTTTCTCTCAGAAATCATATTTTCTCTCCTGTAAGGAAATGCCAATAATTCTGACAGTTGATATTCACTAAGATTTTATTATGTTTCCATTATCAACACTAAATTCAATCAAAGCTATTTTGTGACATGCATTATTATAATCTATAAACTCAGTGGGAGTTCATGAAATAGGAGTAAAACTTTCTCTAGTAATAGTATCATTACACTAAGAAATCTAATTTTCAGTAATAGCAATTTAAATTTTGATTCACATGGACTAAATAAACAATGTCTATTCCAATGTATCAAAATATATATTATACCACTCTGAATGTGAATTCTAACAGGAATAATGGATCATGTTTTTAGAAGCTTCACATAATAACTTCTATCATTTATAAAGGGATTGCTAAATACCCAGAACAGTGCTAGGTATGCTTATACTAATAAATATATATTCATCAACAATATTCATAAAATATCTCTTTCTGCGCTATGTATTGGAATATAGTGATTACCAACACATTCTCCTAGGTCTAGTCTCCTGGGCTTCAGCAGTAGGTCAGAGGAACATATAAGTAGCCAGGTTATGTTAAAACAGCGCAATACGTTACCAATGAGGTTTGCAGAAGCTTCTGGGTGTAAAAAGGATAGAAACATCAAATGCCCTTTGAAAAGGAGTCAGAGAATGCTTCGCAGAGAAGATTCTTCTGCTAATGTAATTGGGATAATCCCAAAGTGTAGATGTTAATTTCCCAGAGGGAGGAAACAAAGGCTTAATAAAACTACTTAAATTTCTCAAGTTCACGCATCAAGTAGCAGAGGTAGAACTTGAACCTAGGTCTCTAAATCCAAACTTCACCTTCCTTCCACTAGCCGAGGCTCCTTGATGCTAGTAATTTCTTTCCTTTGCATTGTCCTATAGCCCAACTGTGTGGATTTGTGGTGGGGATGATAAATGATTCATCTTTTAATGGTAATTCTAGAATTAGTTAATACTTGATTAAAATTATTCAGAAAATGTTATCACCATCAAGAACAGCAAAACAAAGTTATGGTTGTGTTCTTTGTAACTACATGGCTGTGCCCTTTCACAGGCATAGGCAGAAAAAGTCTAGTTAGCTAGCTCAGTGCTGAGCCTGATGAGGCCCCCGTATGTCCCTGTGAGCACTCCAGGTATGTTCTGTAACACTGAGTCTTGATAGCTGCTTTCTCATGTTGGATATATACTCCCTGCCCCGGAAAAAGTCAAAAGCTAACTGACCAAAAGAATACCTTACTATGGTTATCATCTTTTGCTTTATAAATAATTTTTTGCTGTCCTTTTTCCTTTAAAAACAGACTGATTAATATTCCTAAAGAAAATGAAGATAATTATATATTTTTGCATTTGGGCTGCAGCCTGGGCTATTCCTGTAAGTATCAGAAAATCTCCTCACTTTGTTATCGCTTTTAACCAAATATTAAATAATATATATTTCCTTATGACTTTGGAGATAAACTGGGCCTAAACATTTAGATTTGTATAAAAGACTTTACAGTCTCAACAAACTCACATATGCACTCCAATTTATGCTTCCATTCCTCTAACTGAAACTTATGTCTTGTCAGATGGATTATTATTTTTAAAATTTATTCAGTTGGTGTTTGCTTTCGTGGCACATATACTAAAATTGGAATAATACACAGAATATTAGCATGTCTCCTACACAAGGATAACACACAAATTTGTAAAATTCATTCAGATTAATTTACACTCAATGCCCAAAAGTCATGGAGACTTTAGTCATCTTTGCTCATGCCCTATGAATTTCATTATAATATCATTGAAACCTATATTTTATAGAAAGTTTTCAAAGAATGATTTGGAAAAATAAGATTTTTTCAATGTAGGAGAAATTAATGTTTCACTTAGATAATTATCTTTTTAATGCTCACTGGGGAAATTTGAAATATACAGATAAACACCAACAGAAAAAATTAGGAAAATTAAAGCATTTGTAATGTCACCCTACTATGGGTAACATTTTGGTATGTTTTTATGGTATCAAACAATTTGGTCTTTATGCAGTTGAGAATTTCTCAACTATCTCAAATGTGCTCCTGAAGCACAGAAGTAGCATATTACTTGATTTTGTTTCTGCACTGGCTCCGGTCATACCCACTATTTTCTTAGGGGTTTGGCCGGGATTACACTTAAGGTGGGTCTTGTGCTAGTGTGGAAGGCTTGTACAGAAACACCAAAGGTTTGTCTCCTCATTTTTATAAAAGACAATCCTCCTTGAGATAAGTGGTCTAGTTAGAATCAATAAAAATCATAATACCATTGTAAGAAGTATATGTATGCCCAGTTTAAATTCTATATAAGCTGTGTAACAGGTTTGATTAGCTCATACCCTGGCCTTTGCATTATACTTTTTTTCTTCATTTAGAGAAAAATGTATGTCTGTATGTATGTGTGCATGATGTGTGCATGCATGAATGTACATGAAATTAGAATGTTTTCAATTTCCAATATTTTCATTTTGGTAGGTTCCTCAAATCAAGCCACTGGAGAGACATGTTGTTGACAAATCTGCAAATTTAAATCTTCTAGAAAAAGCAAAAGTGCCAATACAGGTATAGGATATAAAATGTATTTCTAAACTGTTTTTAAATTATTTTTTTATTATTTGTTTATTTGAGAGAGAGAGAGGGATCACAAGAGAAATCATGAACAGGGGGAGGACAGAGGGAGAAGCAGACTTCTCATTGAGCAGGGAGCCTGACACGGGGCTCCATCCCAGGACACTTAACCAACGGCAACAGATGCTTAACCGACCGTACCACCCAGATGCCCCTAAATTCTCTTAATTTCCAGAAAAATGATGCTTATCTTTTCAGTTTGTTTCACTTCAAGATAAAATCTACAAATTATTTTGAATTGTTTCTCTTTTCCAGGATGAGCTAAATGCCAATGATACCATCAAAGAAAGTGGTGTCCCCCAGGAAAATGAAAGAGGAAGGCAGCAATATACCAAAGATGGTTACAAAGAAGAAAGAAATGGCTCTGAGTGGGTAGAAATAGGAGGGAAAACTTCCTCTATAGATTCCATGTTAGTAAATGACGAGGGAAATAGTGAGGACCAAAATGGGGTCACAGGAAAGCCAGAAACATATGGTGATGATGGGATACATGGAAAAGAAGGTAGAACCACAGCAAATGGCATCAGGGGACAAGTAAGCATCATCGACAATGCTGGAAAAGCAAATGGGAGCAATATTAATAGAAATGTTGATAAGAATTTAGACAATGGAGGAGATGTTGGAGATACAAGTCAGAGTAAGA
Source organism: Spilogale gracilis (assembly GCA_004023965.1). NCBI lineage: Eukaryota > Metazoa > Chordata > Mammalia > Carnivora > Mephitidae > Spilogale > Spilogale gracilis. The sequence continues at coordinate 2,790 of PITA01028545.1, read as the reverse complement.
ATGCCACTGTTGTCCAAGAAGATGACCATCAAGTAGATGGAAGCAATAACAGTACTGGCCATGAGGATGAAATAAATAGGAATGCCTGTAGAAGTGAGGGTGATACAAGTGAAATAATACCTCAGAGAGAAAGTGAGGGAAATGGGAATCAGGAGACAGGAGTAACACCAGGGGGAAGTGGAGCTGGCAATGGCAAAGACGCTGGCCTGGATAACTCTGATGGGGGTCCTAGTGGGAATGGAGCAGAGGAGGATGAAGAAACAGGCTCTGGTAATGATGAAGGTGAAGAAACAGGGAATGGAAATGAGGGTACTGATGACAGGAAGGGCCAAGAGGGTCAGCCTCATGGAAAAGATGACAATGATAATAGCTTAGATCAAAATTCAATTAGTCATGAAGATGATAACCCTGAAGACAAAGAAGATCCTCATGACATCGATGGAGACAACACCTCCAAGAGTGAGGAGGATTCTGATGGTATTTCTAAAGACAAAGATAGCCCAATAATAGAGGACATGCAAAAGTCCAATTACAGAGAAAACAAAGCTGTGGAAAAGAAAATCACTGATGAATCACAGCCAGGTGCTACTGGAAAGAGCCAAGACAAAGTTAGTTTGTGAAGCTGATTTCTTCCTTTTTCTTTCTTTTCTTTTTTAAGATTTTATGTATTTATTTGGCAGAGAGAAACACAGCTAGAGAAGGAACATAAGCAGTGGGAGTGAGAGAGGGAGAAACAGGCTTTCCACTGAGCAGGGAACCCGATGCAGGGCTCAATCCCAGGACTCGGGAATATGACCTAAGCCAAGGGCAGATGCTTAACAACTCTGAAGCTGATTTCTTTCAGTGGCAGCTTAAATTCTCCCCCTCCATTCAGTTTGTAACACAAATATAAAACATAATTAGCATTCATCTACTTTTGCACCTAAATTATTTGAATGTTTAATGGGAAAGTTAGAGTCCTTATTGGACTCTGATACAGAACAATTTTTTAAAAAGATTTTATTTATTTGAGAATGAGAGTGAGAAAGCCCAAGCGGGGTTCAGGGGAGCAGCAGAGGGAGAGGGAGAAGCAGGCTCCTCGTTGAGCAGGGAGTCTGATGTGGAGTTTGATCTCAGGACTCTGGGATTATGACCTGAGCCAAAGGCAGACGCTTAACTGACTAAGCCACCCAGGTGCCCCCAGAAAAATTTTAAAAGCAGACATTTCTTCCAGTCCAGTCCATGTTGCTATAAAAGTTGGATATTCATCCTTTCTGATGGAGGCATAGTATTCCATTGTATATATGTACCACATCTTCTTTATCCATTCATCTGTTGAAGGGCACCTTGGCTCTTTCCACAGTTTGGTGATTGTGGCCATTGCTGCGATGAACATTGGGATACATATGGCCCTTCTTTTCACTACATCTGTATCTGGGGTAAATACCCTGTAGTGCAATTGCAGGGTCATAGGTTAGCTCTATTTTTAATTTTTTAAGGAATCTCCACACTGTTTTCCAAAGCGGCTGCACCAACTTGCAGTCCTACCAACAGTGTAAGAGGGTTCCCCTTTCTCTGAAGCCTCTCCAACACTTGTTTTTTCTTGAGTGAAATAAGCCAAGTAAAGAAAGTCAAGCATCACATGGTTTCACTTACATGTGGTGCATAAGGGGTGATATAGAGGACAGTAGGAGAAGGAAAGGAAATGGGAAGTAGGGTAATTCGGGGAGAGAAACGAAACATGAGAGACTTTGGATTCAGAAACAAACTGAGGGTCTTGGAGGGAAAGGGGTGGGAGGATGGGAGGGCCTGAGGGTGAGTACTGAGGCCACGTATTGCATGGAGCACTGGGTATGAGGCATAAACAGTGAATCTTGGAACACTGAAAAAATTAAATTAAATAAAAAAACCCAGACATTTCTGAAAATTTGGTTACAATTCTATAAGCATAATCCTAATAACTGATGCACCATGTAACTGTTCACACAAGTTCCTACTGAGTAAAAATGTGAATGGGTTATTATGTAATCTAAATACCAGAGTTCTCACAGGTGAATGAAGCACATTTTTACAAACAGAAGTTTATGAAGTACTGGAATCTCTGTTTTTCTGGTCACATTCCCCAGTCTGTCTTCTTCAGACCAATGTAGTTCTGCAGCATACCATCCACTAACTAATCACTCTTTTCTCCATCTTTCCACAGGGAATAGAAATGGAAGGTCCCAGTAGTGGCAACAGAAACAATATTACCAAAGAAGCTGGGAAAGTCAGTGAAGATAAAGAGAGTAAAAGACAACAAGGAATGGTCATGGGCAAAGGAAATGTCAAGACACCAGGAGAGATGGACAACGTACAAGGACCTGGTCAGAAATCAGAACCTGGAAATAAGGTTGCACGCAGTAAAAAAGGTAGTGACAGTAATAGTGATGGATATGACAGTTATGAGTTTGATGACAAATCCATGCAAGGAGATGATCCCAACAGCAGTGATGACTCTAACAGCAATGATGATACCAATTCTGAAGGTGACAATGACAGCAATAGCCGAGGAGATACTGGTTATAACTCTGATGAATCAAAAGATAATGGCAATGACAGTGACTCAAATGGAGGGGATGATAATGACAGTGACAGCACATCAGATGCTAATGATAGTGATAGTAATGGCAATGATAACAACGGGAGCGATGCCAATGGCAAATCAGACAGCAGCAAAGATAAATCAGACAGTAGTGACAGCAGTGAAAGCAGTGACAGCAGTGATAGCAGTGACAGTAGTGACAGCAGCGACAGCAGTGACAGCAGCGACAG
>PITA01028544.1:0-19226 GCA_004023965.1 Spilogale gracilis | reverse complement strand
CTCCCTGTTCAGTGGTGAGTCTCTTTTCCGCTCTTCCTCCACCCCGCTCCCTGCTTGTGCACATGTACTCTCACGAAAATAAATACATAAAATTTTGTAAAAACCCATAATAGGGGCACCTGGGTGGCTCAGTCGCTGAGCGCTTGCCTTCCGCTCAGGTCATGATCCTAGGGTCCCAGGATTGAGTCCCAAATCGAGCTCCCTGCTCAGCGGGAAGCCTGCTTCTCTCTCTTTCACTCCCCCTGCTTGTGTTGCCTCTCTAGCTGTTTCTCTCTGTCAAATAAATAAATAAAATCTTAAAAAATAATAAAATAAATAAAAAATAAAAACCCATAATATACATCCTAAGCCTTTAACATTTTGACAAAAGAACATCCTTATCTTTTATATATCTCACTTTAATGTTATTAATCAAAGACATCATAAAAGTGTAGCTAAATATATGAAAGGCCTCGTGTCCCTGTCACATAGTTTGATATTTCAGATTGTGTAATGCAGTCGGGCAAACCCAATGACAGCCAACCCAAACCAACTGCCTGCTGACCTGAACAGCACTGAAAATAAGCTGGGGAAGACACAAAAGGCAGCTCGTTGGCAGTTGGCACATCACCAGATCTTTTCTCCCCAAACACAAGGAATAATGCTAGATCTATGTAGGAACATAGCATGTTTAAAGTAAAATTAAGTGCTCCATTACAATAATAATGGAGAGTAGTCAGAAAACAAAATCTCAGCGCTCCTCTAGAGTGAACAGAACCATTAGTTTACAGAAGGAATTCTGTCCTCAATAGAAACAATTGCATTCATATATGAGTACAATTTAAAACATGCTATGTCTACCTCTGAAAAATGAGAAATTCACTAATCAGTAATGTCCCAAAGCTATCTTACCAACACGTGAGAGAAGACTCTCTGGTTCTCCCACCTGCCCCTCCTTTCCCCTGTCCTCCCCTTCTCTTTCTCCCCCCTCTTTTTCTAAGATATACTCCTTTCATCTCACAATGCCATTTCCTCACAATTTCAGGAGAAATTTCCTGACATCTTTGAAAATGCTGAGAATGGAAAGTGAAGTCCTCTAAATGCAATTTTTCACCTTAAAGGAATTGAAATTCGTGTCAGAGTTTCCAGAACTATCGCCCTAGGCAAGCAGTGAGCAAAATTAACAAAACAACCCCCTCCCACCTCAGGACCCTATTATCTCATTTCATTTACTGATTGTTCCTGAGCATTTGGTAACTTCATCCTCATATATATTCATTTGAAGCCTCACTCTTTTATACATAATGTAATTTTCTTTCCAGAGGATAAATTTTTATATCAGTTTAATAATTTCTTGAAGTTATACTGGAGTATCGCTCAACTCGGTTCTAAATTAAAGCACTTATTAAAAAACTTTGAAGCACTCTCACAATTTTAAATCACTGTGCACATAGCAATTTAAAATTATGGGAGCAGTTTTATAAGCACTTGAATTTGGAGGTGATCAGAGACCTGAAAATGTGCAATATAGAGTAATTTAAAATTATTAGAGTACTTCACACTTTTTATAAGCTCTTCAGCTGGGAAGAGATCAGGTTCTAACATCTCAGCCTATGCAGTGCAAGGTGAAGTACTCCTCAGCCTGAAAAGATTCACTCTATTAAATCAAACTACTTTAATAATTTTAAAGTAATGTACAGTGAGCATGCTCAGATCTCTAAATTCACTTTTAAATTAAAAATATTTTTCACTTCCGACCTACGAAAGACACTTATGCAATAAAGCAACAATTTACCCTTTCAATTTTAGGCATCAAACTGCCCTCTCGCTTTTAGAGTAGTCTTCCCTTGAGAAACACAAACACCAAAATATTAAAAATATTTGTTCCTTTTCATTTAAGAAAAAAATGGAAAAGTATCGTGCTATGAAAATCCAGCAACCTAATTGTATTTGAAAATATTTCTATTTCAAAGTAAACTTTAGTGTACTGTCTTTTGGGATATAACACTTTTACAGTCAGAAAAAAATGGTAAACTAATACTGATGAAGGATAATAGGAAGAAAAGCAGGCAGAGACAAGGGGGCCTGCCCTAAGAGGAAACCACCCTTAAAAGGATTTGACAATGCCCTGGAAGGAGCCTTTCACCTTCTTCCTCAGAATAGATAGATGACAAAAGCCTGATTGGATGACAGACACAGGGAGGGTGAATTAGATTAAAATAGTCCTCCAACAAGCCCATTAAAACCCCACAGATTTAGAAACCCAGATGAGGACCCTCTCTGGGCCCCCCACCCTTGGGAGCTTTGTACTATCACTCAATAAACATTGCTCTGCTGCCCAGCACTCTGTCTGATCTACCTCTTCATTCTTCAAAGTAGTATGACCAAGAACAAAGGGCAACAATGTAAAAAAAAAATCCTGTAACAATATCTCCACCGGGCTTTTAAGGTTAAACAAATAGCTAATTATTTTACAGAAGTGTGACCTCTATCCCACTGAGACATATGGATAATTCTTTATAATAGGGCAGCTGTATTGCAACCTGAGAAGGTGTATATGGACCCTACCAAATGTTCTAAAGAACACTGCTGAGGTGGACAAAGGCACAGAGTTCCAAAACATTCCCCCAACACTGAGTTCAAAGAAGGGACAACATAATGGAAGCAGGATACATACTATACTAAATGTACATTTGGCAAACATGCTTTTCAAGTCATTCAAATCTATTTGAATGGTTGTGTTCTTGTGAATTCTTATACTTTCTATACCCAAGTTAGAAGATAGAATTGTGGTCTGGATTATGTCTATTAATAAACAAGGTTATTAACCTGTTGAAAGGAATTCTAATCTCACAGCAAAATGATTTAGTTCCTGTTATTTTATTGAGGTATACTTAACCTATAGTGTTATATTACTTTTAGGTGTACAATGTAATGATTCAACAATTCTATACATTGTTCAGTGTTCCTCAAGATAAGTGTACCCTTAATCCCCTGTATCAGTGGTGCCTGGGTGGCTCAGTTGGTTAAGCAACTGCCTTTGGCTCAGGTCATGATCCCGGAGACAGGGGATCGAGCCCCACATCAGGCTCCCTGCTTGTTGGGAAGCCTGCTTCTCCCTCTCTCACTCCCCCTGCTTGTGTTCCCTCTCTGGCTGTGTTTCTGTCAAATAAATAAATAAAATCTTTAAAAAAAAAAAAAGACTATGAAATCAGAAACATCTAAGAAACATCTAAGATTTGCATCCCGTCCCATAGCAGTGCAAAAAGTTGTGTTTTTTTCCACATCCTCACCAACACTGGTAATTACTGATTTTTTTTTAATTTTAGCCACTCTGATAGGTGGGAGGTGCTCTCTCATTGTAGTTTTGCTTTGCATTTCCCTAATGATTAATGATGTTGAGCATCTTTTGGGGTGTCTCTTAGCCATCTGTATGTCTTTACAAAAATGTCTCTTTGGATCCTCTGTACTTTCTGCTGTTTTAAATGTAGTTACTGAGAGACCATTGATATTTGCATCAGGAATGAGGGGCTTAAAAACTTATTTGGATAGTTTACTCACTCCACCTAAACATAAAGATAATTCAAATAAGCAGGTAGACATCTATAAAACTATTTTGAAAAGTTAAAGGAATTTTTTTTCTTCAAACTCTCTCTCTTTACAGATGACATGATGCTTTACATGGAAAACCCAAACAACTCCACCCTCAAATTACTAGACCTCATACAGCAATTCAGTAATGTGGCAGGATACAAAAATCAGTACACAGAAATCAGTTTCTTTCCTATACACTAACGATGTACTGTAGCAAGAGAAATTAGGGAATTAACTCTATTTACAATAACTCCAAAAACCTTAGTATACCTTGGAATAAACCTAACCAAAGAGGTAAAGGATCTATACTCTAGTGACTACAGAACACTTATGAAGGAGATTGAAGAAAACACAAAAAGATGTAAAAACAGTCCGTGCTCATGGATTGGAAGAATAAACATTGTTAAATGTCTATGCTACCCAGAGGAATCTATACTTTCAACACTATTCCAATCAAAATACCAATGGCATTTTTCAAAGTGCTGGAAGAAACAATCTTAAAATTTGTATGGAACCAGAAAAGATTCCAAATTGTCAAGGAAATGTTGAAGAAAAAAAAAAAAAAAAACCAAAGCTGGGGACATCATTTTGCCTGATCTCAAGCTATATTACAAAGCTGTGATCACCAAGACAGCATGATACTGACACAAAAACAGACACATAGACCAATGGAATAGAATAGAGAGTGCAGATATGGACCTTCAACTCTATGGTCAACCAATCTTCAACAAAGCAGGAAATAATATCGAATGGAAAAAAGACAGTCTCTCCAAAAAATGGTGCTTGGAAAATTGGATGGCTATATATAGAAGAATGAAACTCAACTATTCTCTTATACTATACAGAAAGATAAACTCAGAATGGATGAAAGACCTCAAGATGATACAGGAATCCATCAAAATCCTAGAGGAGAACATAGGCAGTAACCTTTCGACATCAGCCACAGCAACTTCTTTCAAAACACGTCTCCAAAGGCAAGGGAAACAAAAGTGAAAATGAACATCTGGGACTTCATCAAGATAAAAAAACTTCTACATAGCAAAGGAAACAGTCAACAAAACAAAGAGACAACCCATAGAATGGGAGAAGATATTTGCAAATGACACTACAGATAAAGGGTTGGTATCCAAGATCTATAAAGAACTTCTCAAACTCAACCCCCACAAAACAAATAATCAAGTCAAAAAATGGGCAGAAGACATGAACAGATACTTCTCCAAAGAAGACATACAAATGGCTAATGGGCACATGAATAAAATGTTCAACATCATTGGCCATCAGGGAAATCCAAATCAAAACCACATTGAGATACCACCTTACTTACACCAGTTAGAATGGCAAAAATTGACAAGACAAGAAACAGTAAATGTTGGAGAGGTTATGGAAGAAGGTAAACCCTCTTACACTGTTGGTGATAATGCAAGTTGGTACAGCCACTTTGGAAAACAGTGTGGAGTTTCCTCAAAAAGTTAAAAATAGAGCTACCCTGTTACCCAACAATTGCACTACTGGATATTTACCCCAAAGACACAGTTGTAGTGAAAAGAAGGGCCATATGCACCTCAATGTTCATAGCATCAATGTCCACAATAGCTAAAGTGTGGAAAGAGCCTAGATGCCTTTCAACAGATGAATGGATAAAGAAGATGTGGTCCATATACACACTGGAATATTACTCAGCTATCATAAAGGATGAATACCCAACATTTGCATCAACATGGATGGAAATGGAGGAGATTATGCTAATAAAATAAGTCAAACAGAGAAAGACAATTATCATATGGTTCATTTATTTGTGGACCACAAGGAATAGCATGGAGGACATTAGAAGGAAGGGAAACATGAAGGGGAAGAAATCAAAGGGGGAGATGAACCATGAGAGACTCCGGGAATCAAACTGAGGGTCTGGGTGGGGTGGAGGGAGATGAGCCTGGTGATGGGTTTTAAGGAGGGCACATATTGCATGGAGAACTGGGTGTTCTTCACAAACAATAAATCATGGAACACTACATAAAAAATTAATGATATACTGTACGGTGACTAACATAACATAATAAATTTTTTTTTCCCTCATAACTATCAAGTAAGTTCTGGGAGTTGATCTTTTTCCCCCTCCCTTCCTCCCTTCCCTTGCTTTCCCCCCTCCCACCTCTCCTTCTGTCTCTCTCCGCCTCCTTTTTCTTATTCTCTCTCTCTCTCAAAGGTCCTATTCATTTGAATTTTAAGTGTGCTCACACTGGGTCTCCTAGAAGGTAATCACTTAGGACCTCCTTGTTCTTTGATAATACTTTGAATTTTAACCTATAGGAGAAATGATCCCAACTAATGTGTTTATAACCCACAAGTGAACTGGCGTGGTTCTCAATAGGAGTTTGCCACTCCTAGAGAGTATGCTTTAACTGTTTATTATGGCTCATCAAGGAATAAGGCTACAATACAAGTATTGCTCTATTTAAATGTCCTTCTAGCTTGTCACAGAAATTTCCAGAGCCACTTCATCTCACACTACTGATGCTGCCTGAAAATGAAAATTTCCTGGGGGTGGGGTGGGGGGGGTTAGGGAGTTAGTAATGTCTTTGAAAGTGCTCTCTCTCTTAGAATAGGCTCTTTCATTGAGAGATATGCCAAGGACATCCTTAAGTCAAAGAAGTAGATTTATTTTGATAGTTTTTGTAATGCATTTTTAAATTTCATTTAAAATACTGGCACTAAGCACTAACAATGAAATTGTAAAATATGACTCTACAGTCCTTTATAGAAAGAAAATAAGATTTTGGACTTTGGATTATAATCCAATTAAATAACTCACTAAAGGTAGGGTACACATATTGCCCAAATTCTCTAACTCTTCTTACAGAGAAATACATGGATGCAACAAGCTTCCAATATTTCAGAAATAATGACAATAATGGGCTCTGGATTTTTCATTTTTAAAACATTCATGTGTATCCTGAAATCAGAAATATTATCTCTACAAAAAATGTTTTTGCATGTGATGTAACGAGCCCTGGGTGTTACATAAGACTGATAAATCCCTGACCTCTACCTCTGAAACCAATAATACATTATATGTTAATTAACTGAATTCAAATTAAATTTTTAAAAAAGATAATGTTTCTTAAGTTAACCTATAAATCCTTCTAACTAGTGTACTGAAATCTTCCAGAAGTTACATGATACCGGCTTCTTCACAAAAGCATTTTGTATTCTACTAGATTTGCATTTGTCTTTATAAGATGTGGAAACTGCCTTGGTTTTCTTGTTATATCCAGCAAAAATTGTTCTGCAAGAAGATAAAAGAAAGCTGTTCTTGAAATACAAATTTATAGTATTTAGATGGCTTATAGGTATTCAATGGGATCAGTTCTTTGTCTATAGTGTCCTAAGAGCATATAACTACCCAAGAATTCAGGGGTAATAACACAAAATCCTCTAGTTTTTGTTTGCAAACTAATACTGTCTTTCAAGTAGCTAAAAAATCTAAATAAGTGATCATTAACCAGAATTTAGAAAGAGATGATGAATTCGTGTGTGTCTGAATTGTGGGAGAAATGTGAGAATAAATGGTAGAAAAAATCATGAGAGCACATCTGCAGATTCTTGTATGTTGGAACCACAGAAGATAGTTGAAGGAAGCTCTAAGAATTTTTTTCTCTAATATATGGGTTAACAGGACACCGCTACACAAAATGTTTACTACAATGAATACCTTAAAAGTCAGTCAAGAAATTGTGATACAAAAAATTGGAAGTCATTGTACCTATTTTAAAAGAAATATTTATTTGAAAGCAAAAATGTACCTGTATGCCTAATATAAAGTGGGTTTAGATGAAAATATAAAACTCATACACACTGGGACTAGGCAAGCATAGTGAAACATTATATACCTGGAACATTCGTCAGTGGTAGTCCTTGGGATCCGTCCTTGCATCTCACTGTAGTCACCACTTTTAGGATCCTTATATAAAGATGAGAGAAGGAATATTGGATGAGACCAATCTATGAGTTCCTTTCATGTGCAACACTGACTTTAGGACGGAAACCAGGGAGATAAGACTCAAAACCCTTTGTACATATGTTGTAAAGATGGATGTGTTCTTTTAAGATAAAACCTTTTAATTCCTTTGCATTTTTCTACAGCAGTACCCTATACCTATTGACATAAGTGTATTTAGTGGTATTTTATCAAAAAGCATTGCTAAACAAACAAAAATTTCATTAACACTGTGGCAAACTTTAAGTAAATCTTTGCCTAATGATACACCCTTTAATTCCTGGTACCTACTGTATGAGTTAAGTCATTTAAGTGAGAAAACATGGTTTGTCAGATTGTGTGAGTCTGACAATTTTTTGAACCAAACTAAAGCCTTTTGAGAATTGAATTCCATTTGCTTCAGCGGTTAAAAAAAAAAAAAAAAAAAAAAAAAAAAGGCTTCTGGTTCAAAGGAAATATGCTTAGAAGCCATATTTGAAAGGCTCATAAGGGGTCTTACACATCAAATAGCTCTTAGAAAACAACATTCTGATGAGTTAAGTGTAAATTAATTAGAAACATACAGATTGCTTTTCCCTGGCTATACACATGGGTTTCAAAGTTGAAGAAAGAGTGTTTGATGAAGTATGTTTGGAGTTTTCATGACCCAAAAAGCATAGTAAAGTATTTCAAGATGTTTCCGTGAAACAAAGATACTTGTTTTCTCACAGTGATCATTCTAAACAAATACCTAATGAGCTCTTATTTAAAAACATTCAGATGCAGGCAGATACTCCATTTTGTGTTCATCAAGTTTATCTAAAAGAGGATTTTTCCCTACTAAGAAGCTGATTTAGTCATCATAAATGAATTCCAGCTTTGCAGTGTTCCTGAAAGGGGAAACATAAGTGAAATAAGCATGAAGACATGCTCACTGCAAATCTATCCTATACTAGAAGTAGAAGACCATTTATGGGTAGAATCCCCAAGGTGCTAAAATAGCATTTCCAAAAATTTTCTTGGATAATATCAGATTATGAGAATTTGATCCAAGTAGTCTGGCTATTTGTTCATCAAGTGCTTATACCCAATTAACAGGGAACTACAGCTTGTCAGAGATATTAAAGCAAGTGAACAATTGTGGAATGTTTGCAGACAGTGGTTCCCTAGCACCATTGCTAGAAAAAGTACTTAAAATGTTAGCATTAGCAATATTTATTGCACATCACTTATGGGGCAAAACTTAATGCCATGAAAATACTCAGAAGACCTATGTTCAAACCCACCACTAAGGAAAAAAGAAAGAAGAAGAAGAAGAATGGAAAAAGAAAGAGAGAGAAAAAAGGAGGCTTAAAGTGTATAAATATGTTTTACATACATGTTTTGCTAACTGATTTATTTTCTCTTAATTCTGTTTCCAATTAGCTAAAATAAAATTAGGATGCCCCTTTTAAAGTTGAACACACATGAAGCACCAAGTCCATCAAGGAAGAAGGAACCAAGCTCAACTCCTCAAACCCCTTAATTCTCATCCTAACATAAGGATTAGTTGGTTCATAATATAAATTATTATTATAAATGGTTCTTAAATTTTGCTCCCCCCAGGATCCTTAGAAACTTAGAAATCTCACCCCAAAATAACAATTTTTTGTAGAATTCTGAAGCTAGATTTTATATAAAAATTATGCCCCCAAAAATATGCCATTACAGAGCCCCTGGGTGGCTCAGTTAGTTAAGCATCCACCTCCTGATTTTTGCTCCAGTCATGATCACAGGGTCATGAGATCAAGCCCGGCTGTCAAGCTCCTCAGTCAGCGAGGAGACTGCTTGAAAGATTCTCTCTCTTATTCTCCCTCTGCTCGTCCCACTATGTTATAAACAAACAAACAAACAAAAAATTGTTTTTAAAAATGATACTACCAAACTTTTAAATAACTGATAGGACTACTCCAAAAAAAAAATTAACAATAAGATAGTTGTACTATTTGGTATAAGTTCCCTGGAGCCCCTTGACTAGAAAAGCCTCCAAAGGAGGTGTTGTTGTTTTTTTTTCAGGTCTCCATTTTAATGTTGATTTTGGAGTACCATTTCTTTGGTTAACATGTGGGCATGCTGCATTCCAGGGGAGACATGGAAGCTCAGACATATTTAAGATGTAATAACAGTTCTATAATCACACAACACTGTCACACATCTATTTTCTTGGCATTTAATTGCTCCAAAGCTCCACTTTTGGTTGTGGGAGATTTCAAGAGAGAACTAGCAATGGATGAACATTTGCTTTCTTGGGCCCTAGAGGCAATGTATGTTCAAGTGGACATATTCCATCATACAGCCTTACCTCAGAAAAATGAATTCAGTGGTTCACAGCCAGATATTTTTCAAAAAATATTTGTTGATGATGATTGCCCCTCTGCAGAACATATATAAAGAGGCTTGCCATTTGTAATCCAAATTCCGTAATGCAATGAATTAGAAAGGTTCTCATGCTTACATTTTTCTTTTCATCTTACATTGTCCCTTCCTACTACCAAAGTATTTCTTTGTTCCTAAATACATTTAAAACCTACTGACTCTCCAAATGGTTAAGGTAAAAAATTAGTACCATGAGTTCCCAATTTGTTGGTTGGTTATCTTTTAAGCATTTAATATGAAGTAGATAGATTTGCAATTCAAAACAAGCTCTCCTATAGTAGTACATGCATTGTACATTTGTGGTAGATTATTAAGGATGCTAATTCAGTTGGGCATAACCATGTGGATAACATAGCTTCTGTCAGAAAATCTACTCTGTCTTCTAGCTAAGGATACAAGATCAACCTCTGCTTGGTGATACCTAGAACAAGTGGTATGGGAAGAAGAAAGCAAGTATCAAGGTGGGCACTCATGGATATCAGAAGTGTGGTTCTCTTGGGGCGCCTGGGTGGCTTAGTTTGTTAAGCAACTGCCTTTGGCTCAGGTCATGATCCCGGAGACCTGGGATTGAGTCCCACATCGGGCTCCCTGCTCGGCGGGGAGCCTGCTTCTCCCTCTCTCACTCCCCCTGCTTGTGTTGCCTCTCTGGCTGTGTTTCTCTCTGTCAAATAAATAAAATATTTTTTAAAAAAAGTGTGGTTCTCTTTTTCTTTTTCAAAGATTTTTTTAAAAATTTATTTTGGACAGAGAGAGATCACAAGTAGGCAGAGAGGCAAGGAGAGAGAGAGAGGAGGAAGCAGGCTCCCTGCTGAGCAGAGAGCCAGATGCGGGCCTTGATCCCAGGACCCTGAGATGATGGCCTGAGCTGAAGGCAGAGGCTTTAACCCACTGAGCCACCCAGGCGCCCAGAAGTGTGGTTCTTAAGAAGTGTAGCTACTTAAGAGATGGCTTTTCTCTTAGTTCAAATTTCCCAAATGATATGACGGAAGTGTCCTAGGACTCGTTCAACTATGTTCTGTCATAAAAGTTTTCTATGGATAATGAACTTGAAGAAATGTTGAACTAAACATAATTAAACAGGTTTCCATCCTCTGGAAAACTCCAGAGGTATTTGAGGGATTTTTAATGGGAGACATCCTCTGAGAATTTCCAAGTTGGGGCTGAAGTGCACAGGATGCCCTTGATTTATGAGAGTTTGGAACCTCTGAACAAGGACCTAGATCTCCCTGAACTAGTACCTAGGCAATGCTCTGGTAATTCTTTAAGTTTTCTCAACTGGAGGGGGGATGGTTGTCAAGAGGACTTCCCTCCACAGAGACCTGGTGAAGTGCCTCCCAGCTGCCAGCTCTCCTATCTCTTTATATACCTAAATCATTCATAAACTGGGGACTGACAGGATCCTCTTTTATTAGGCAAAGCAATTTATAAAAATATATCAGCACCTTCTAATGTGGAGACCTATAAGGTAATGCCAAAACAAAAAACAAAACAACACCAAAAAAGATTGAAAGGGAAATTGGTGTTACACAATCTGGCCAACACAGTTCTGCTGGCTTAAAAATAGGATTAAATCCTTTGCAGTATTCTCTGTACTGATATCATTAGTACATTAATATTATTCCTGATACATCTGCCTAGAGACTTGACTAACACGGGCCAAAGCAATCTACCTTTCAAGGTTAGCACTGTTGAAAGAAAAGAGAAAAAATACTTGAATGGGAAGGGAGAATAAGAGAGACCTGGCTGAGGATATATCTTTATGTTTATAAGGTGCTTTATACATTTTGTACTAGACTTTATAGCCTACACCATGCAGTGTGGTCAGAGGGCTATGCCAAGGCTCTGCTTTGCAGCAACCAGGTACATGTTAGCAACTTACATATCAGAAGGCTCTAGAGTTAATTATTTCTGCAGAACACTGCCATTACTGCAGTTCAGACATCCCTGGAAGTGATTTCCTTTCTTCCAAAACGTCACTGTTATAAAACCCATCCATCGTTTCCATGAAACTCCCAAGGAGGCAGCATGAGGCGAGTGAACTGCATTGCAGAGCACATGGTGAGGAGGCAAGTTTGGGCATTTTGCAGATTACACAAATGAGAGAAAATTGGGTTCACAGATAGAGGGGCTGAACTGTTTTTGCATTTGCTGTAACATCTCTGTGATGAAGAAGCAACTGTTCCAACACAGGTCAAAATGATCCACAAAGAACCCAAAGAGAAGGCAGAAGGAGGACCCTGACAATGAAGCTTCAGAGCCAGCAAACGAATACTTACTAGAGAAAAGCCAACACTGCCCATTCTTTAATGAAGAGAGAATCTGAGTATAATCTAAATCAGAAGTTCTCGAACTTTTTATTTTTTTGAATTTCAGGATTTTTTTAAGATTTTATTTTTAAGTAATCTCTACACCCAATGTGGGGCTTGAACTCACAACCCCAAGGTCAAGAGTTGCATGCTCTACCAACTGAGCTGCCCAGGCACCTCAGTTCTCCAACTTGTTAATCTTAGGAATGTATCTCCTCTTAAAAGTCACTGGAGATCTCAAAAAACTTTATGTGCCTTGTATTTCCAAGTGTTTACTCTATTAGAAATTAAAAGTAAGATAGTTTTTGATATATGTATACATTTAGTGAGAAAAGTATTTTGTTTTACATTTTGCAATTCCTGACACTTAGCAAAAGATAGCTAGATCCCCTTATCCGCTTCTGCGTCTAATGCTCTGCGATGTCACGCGGTCTCTGGAAAATGCCTCTCTACTCGTAGAGAGAGAGCAAATTTGTTGACAAAGGACATAAGGTGTACTTTGTTCAATCTTGCAGACAACCTGAGAGATGGACAGGCGCCAAGAAGAGCACCCAAACTGTACTTTGAGAATCAATGAGCTAAAAACATTGCATATCTAGCATATTATAGATATGTACACGTATGGAGATACTGTGTATAGAACAGAATTCTCAGGTTAACTATTTACTAACCTGTACATAGATTATTTCATAGCAAAAGTTCAAACATCCTTAACTGTTCATTTTTTCTAATGATATGAAGCCTACAATACACATTGCAGGCAATAAAGATAAAAAAGGATCTCATACCAAACAGAGGCCTATCAAGACACATTCCTGACCGTCAGTATCAAATATCTTATTTTTACATGTGATACTATTGTGTCCTAATAATGAGATAGATGGAGTGAGCATTATTCTATTTCATAGATGAGAAAAGTGCACAGAGAGGGGGTAAGTGACTCATCCAAGCACCGTAACTAATCTGTGACAGAGCTGGGAACGGGTCCAACCCAGTGCTGCTCCGGCTTCTCGGTAGGCCAAGACACAATGCCAAAACACATGTTTGGAAAGTGGAAATTATTGCTGGGGTGTTGTGTTGCCTGATTTGTTTCTTTATAATTCTTCACTTACTTGGCCAAATAGCTATTCCGGTAGATACATAGTTGGTGCTTTGGTATTATTTCGCTAAATGTTCCATTTTAATATTTTGAAAATGTGTAATTACTCCCTCTGGCCTTAATTTTCCTTACATGTGAAATTTGGACCAAAATACTGCAAAGGCTCCAGCTACAATGATATCTTAATAACTAATAAAACAAGGCAGATCAGAATCTGCAATTTAATTTAAATAAAACAAAATAAAATAAACAAGTCCCCTCAAACTGGGAAAATATGCAAGGACACTTGTGGTTTGCTTCAGGATAGTAGGTGATATTGGGATGTTCTAGAAGTCAGGCATCACGGATGCTTATATCCTGCAATCCTGCAGAGAACATTCACAACACTTAGCCTCTCACGGCCCCACCTAACCTGCAGTGCTTTGTACACAGCCCTGTATAGGCGAAAATGTTTGTCAGTTTTGGAATCTGGGTACTAGCTCTGTCGATGCAAAATATTTCTGCTGCGTTTTAATAAGTACTGACTTTTCCAAAAATGAAGCTACAGTCTAAAGTAAAGGAAGATTGTTGGGGCATCTGGGTGGCTGAATCTGTTAAGCATCTGCCTTCGGCTCAGGTCATGGTCCCAGGATCCTGGCACCCAGCCTCATGTTGGAATTTCTGCTCAGCAAGGAGTCTGTTTCTTCCTCCTCCCACTTGTGCTCTTTCTCTCTCTCTCCCCGGTAAATAAATAAATAAATAAATAAATAAATAAATAAATAAATAAATAAAATCTTTAAGATACATACATAAATAAAGTGGAGGAAGCCTGTACTTTGTTTTATCTGGAAATTTACCAAAAATGGCCCATTGATTCAGAAAAGTGTGTTGTGGTACCAGTGTTATCACAGCTGCCCACACTCAGAGCTGTGACACCCACGTGGTCCTACGTGCTGGTGTAACCATCTGACTATGCCACGAGATCTACTATCAAGAGACATTAGCACCCACAAGCATATTGAAATAGGTGACTGTAAATCGCTTTCCAATAGTTTTCCTTTATATCATGATTAAGATGTTTTGTCAATACTTTAATCAGGTATGTATAGGTAGGTTATATTATTTGTGGTTTCCATTATCGGATAATAAAGGCGCCCTTCCTAATTTCTTTTTTAATAGAATGCTGTGCCTAATAAGATCAAGAACCACGGGATTAATTTCCCTTAAAAAAATTCCCATCTGGGCGCCTGGGTGGCTCAGTGGGTTAAAACCTCTGCCTTCGGCTCAGGTCATGATCTCAGGGTCCTAGGATCAAGGCCCACATCGGGCTCTCTGCTCAGCAGGGAGCCTGCTTCCTCTTCTCTCTCTCCCTGCCTCTCTCCCTACTTGTGATTTCTCTCTCTGTGTCAAATAAATAAATAAATAATAAAAAGATTTCCCATCTTTTCTGCTCAAATTTATTTTCAGATTCAGTATTAATAGCTACTTCTCAAATTTCAGTTCCCTTTGAAAAACACTCTTATGGTTACTCCTTTTGTGTTAATAAAACAGTGTGAAAATAGCCTGCAGCGTATCTGGCTACAGGTTCTGATGCGTTGGGATCTGGGGAAAAAGAAGATGGTGATGAATTGGATCTATTTCAAAAGAAGCAATTAAA
This sequence comes from Spilogale gracilis, assembly GCA_004023965.1. Classification (NCBI taxonomy): domain Eukaryota; kingdom Metazoa; phylum Chordata; class Mammalia; order Carnivora; family Mephitidae; genus Spilogale; species Spilogale gracilis. Next base: position 4,224 of record PITA01028544.1, on the reverse strand, counting down.
GATATATTTGGTTACCTAATTTATACAGGTTTGAGCACCGCTAAATTCAAAATCCATGACTGCCACCACCACCACCAGCAGCACCAACACCAAAGACAGGACATACTTGAGAGAAGACAACATTCTCTCCACTTTACCTACGAACATAAAAATAGATGTAGTTCAAAGCATTATTCATAAATGAGGAAAGCTATGGGGACTACTGTACTCAAACATTCTCCTGAAAATTATTCCTTGAAATGTATGTCATAGGTTCAAAGTGAGTGTTGTTTTCAAACACAAATGATCTTCATTTATAATCAAATATTGAGAACAATTTCAGTGACAAATGCGTGCCATTTACCAAAATTAAATAAAAGTTACTGCCAATTTTTAAAATCCCAATGAAGTTTTGATCAATGCATTCTACACAACAAATAATTGTGATATTTATTTTGCTACCTGTACGTTAGGTTTTTCCTTGATGGTTTTCCTGAACCACACAGTTATGTGAAGATATATTTTCCACACTTCCTGCAGTCTGAGATACATTTTTTGAAAATTGAAAATGAAATGACTTCTTAATCATGTCATTTTTCCCCTCTGGAAGACACTGCCTTCTTTACTTACTGTTTTAAAAACTGTCTAAATCAATACAACTTCCATGGTTGGGTACTAGCCTACTTGATTATGTTAGGGAAATATGTACAGTGCTGAGAATAGCATTTACTTCTCAGGCTCTATTAGTTTTATAGCAACGGTTCATTAATAGCATACTCCATTAATTTAGAATAAGCCCTACACTAATAATGACAATTGATTTCTTTCTTTAATTTATCTACAACCAAATGACACACTTTACAATGAACCCCAATTTAAAGTCCTTTGGAAATTTGGATTACATGATACCTTTTAAAAAGCTTATGTTTGATGACCTAACCCACCTGATATTTTTCTCTTTGCAACATTTAAAATATAAAAGTACTCCTAATTGAATGATTATAATTTGAGTTATTAAGTTTTAATAAAAAATTAATAAGTATTTCTAAAAAGAAAAGAAAACTTCCCCACATAAATTTCCCTTTCAACTTATGTTAATATCCATTTTATAATAAACTACAATGCATAGCATATTTCTACGTTTATAGACATCATTTCTAAGTTTATCTCCATCATTCTCTGTGGCCAGAAAGCCAACATTTTAGGGTGTCAACAACTACTCTCTCTGACTACCTAACCTCAAGCCAGTCATTCCTTTCTGCTTTAATTTCTCAGTTATAAAACATACTGATATCTCAAAATATATGTTTTACATACATGCCAAGAGAAGCCTTAATTGTCAACCAATCGACTGACTACTCGTCTTACTGTGCTATAAAAAATAAACCCTTGTTGGCATAACCACAAATCCTGAGTGCAGAACCCCTGAATTCAAGTCCTGACTTCACCACTTTTTTTTTAAGATTTTATTTATTTATTTGACAGAGAGAGAGAGACAGAGATAGCAAGAGAGCGAACACAAGCAGGGGAAGTGGGAGAGGGAAAAGCAGGCTTCCCACCAAGTAGGGAGCCCAACACAGAGCTCAATCCCAGCGCCCTGGGGCCATGACCTGAGCAGAGGCAGATGCTTAACCAACTGAGCCACCCAGGCTCCCCCCTGACTCCGGTGCTTATTAACTGGATCATGTTGGTCATGTCATTTCACATTTCTGAGCATCTTTTTCTGCATACATCAGAAGTGATTAATGAAATATATTCTGCTTCACTCACAGGGCATTTATGAACATGAAATAAGAAACCTCATATGATTTTCTTTTTTTTTTTTTTTTTTTTTAAGATTTTATTTATTTATTTGACAGAGAGAAACACAGCTAGAGAGGGAACACCAGCAGAGGGAGTGAGAGAGGGAGAAGCAGGCTTCCTGCAGAGCAGAAAGCCCGATGTGGGGCTCGATCCCGGGTCTCCAGGATCATGACCTGAGCTGAAGGCAGCCACTCAACCAACTGAGCCACCCAGGCGCCCGATTTTCAAATCACAATAAGGTAAGGAATAGTAGGAACAAACAAATTTCAAAGACCATGATGTATATTCTGCTCTCTGGAATTCTGAATCCACCAGCATGCGTTTCTAAATAGTCAAAATATGTGATCTGAATGGAACATTGTAAACTAAATAAAGTTACATCTATATGACTACTATGAGTTGAAGCAAGGATAAGCTGCCTAATCTACTAACTATATTTAACCCTCAAATTCAATCTCATTCCATCAGCCAAAAACAAAATAAGGACCGACAGCAATAGGTCTACCACATCAAATCTACCATTTCATTAGAATTTCCTTTCTTATTTTTATGTCCTGAATAATTTGTTGGGGATTGAAGGCAAAGGACCTTTACCTATGAACATGATATAAACATTAGTCAGAATCGCAGCTTTGAGTTTTATGCTATAGGCCGTTCCTCAATATGGATTTCTAGTCCTAACTTTCAACCAGAGTTACAAATGAATATTTTCTTCCCTAAGGTGCTATGTATCTCAAACTGTACACCCAAAAGCAAATACTTTCATTTTACACTTAAATGCATTGATTAGAGACTTTTTGCTTACCTTTTCTGTATATTTCACAGTTTGTGCAAGTTGAAGCATATAACACAGCAAAAGTGAAACAAAATAATAGGTTTATGCATTTTACTAATTCTTAGTAAATAGTTACACATATAAAGATGAACTCATGCCAAAAATCTACCTATCTCCTGAAAGTCAAGCCTTGACAAGGAAAATACAATAATAAGGGAATTTATTAATACCAGTTCCTCACAAATGGTACACCCAATGCAACCCTCATAATTTGAAACAGAGAACACAAGATGAAATCTACTTTCTAATGACTCAACTCAAATCAGCTTCACACCCCACTGAGAAAAAGCCCACTGAGAAATAGTTATGCAGTGTATTTGCAAGTCCAAATAGCACTGCAACGAGACACTGGTTACGAAATGTTTTGTTAAGTGTGATGTGAATAATTAATAGATGAAAACATTTTTACTTCCGTCTAAGGGCAGGAGGAGATTAAGTTAACACTATACGATGGCATGAGTGATTAGTTCATTTTGGTCTAAAAATGAGCTGTTCAAAATCTAACCCCACACTAACAGGTAACCAGCGCAGCTCCTTGAAAAAAGAAGCAACATGTTCATGACGAGTGGCAAAGGTAATTAGATTGGCAGCAGCCTTTGAAGCCAGCTGTGAAGACTGTCAAAAAAAGAACAAACAGAATCAGGCTCTGACAGTGTTCCAGGCCCTGAACCACAGCAAGGGCAAATTTTGTATTATTTTTTCTGACTCTGTATTCTCTAACTTTAGAAATATATTTTTTTAAGATTTTATTTATTTATTTGACAGAGAGAAACACAGGTAGAGAGGGAACACAAGCAGGGGGAGTGAGAGAGGGAGAAGCAGCCCGATGTGGGGCTTGAACCCGGGTCTCCAGGATCATGATCTGAGCCGAAGGCAGTCGCTTAACCAACTGAGCCACCCAGGCGCCCCTAACTTTAGAAATATTTAAATGAGGTGCTTCTATTATAACAGAAAAGAAAAAGGAAAAGATACCAACAAACTTATACTGAATTTGTAGATCTTTTTAAGACAGAAGGGAAATGAAAACTTTTCAATTTTAGTTAAGAAACGAGGGCATAATACTGCTTTACAACTCATAAAACCTTTAGAATTTATTTTCAAAAAGGTACACATCAGTGTTAGACCCTAACACATGATGGCTAAAACCAGATGGGAATCTATGGAAAAAATATGTAATGTATTGCAATCTAAATGCCATAAACTATATTTTATTTCTTAGACTGGGTGGTGGCTACAAGGCTTTACATTTTATAATTATTCATCTTGCTGTGTACTTATATTTTTGTGTCTCATAATTTTTAAAAGGTTATTTTAAAATGTTACAAGCTGGGGCGTGTGGGTGATTCAGTTGGCTAAGCATCTGACTTTTGATTTCAGCTCAGGTCTATGGGATCCAGCCCTGTGTCCAGCTCTGTGCTCAGGTCCAGGTCTGCTTGTCCTCTCCCTCTGCTCTGCCCACCACTTGTGTGCTCTCTCTCTCAAGTAAAAAATTAAATCTTTCAAAAAAAATAAAATAAAGTGTATAGGCTAAGGGATGCCTGGGTGGCTCAGTCAGTTAAGAGACCGACTCTTGGCTTCAGGTCAGGTCATGATCTCAGGGTCATAAT
>PITA01028543.1:0-19237 GCA_004023965.1 Spilogale gracilis | reverse complement strand
AAAAAAAAAAAAAACCCACTCTCTTTTGATTTGCACAATGAAGGGTTGGTATAGGAGCCAAGTGTACAATGAATAAAGGGGGAGAGGTGTGGGAAATGAAGCCTGGGAGGGACGACGGAACGAATGCTTCTAAAATCGAGCTCCTGAACTAAAGAATCAGAAAAATGCTGCAATTATGGTAAACGGAGGGAAGAGAGAAGTGAAACTTACCTTGAAAATGAACAAGGTAGTGGAAAATTTAACACCTTCCAGATCAAGAGCTTCAAATATCTGGAGAAAAAGAGCTGCCTTTATCTCCCTGATACCACTTGGGGAAAAAGAAAAAAAATTGTCGGATAAGGGGTGTGTGTGTGTGTGTGTGTGTGAGAGAGAGAGAGAGAGAGAGAGCGCGCACACACAACATACACAACATACAGACAGAAATACAGAAAGAGGGAGAAAACTATGGACAGAGACAGAGAGACCAAGGCAGAGAAAGAACGGGAGATGGATTCTGTGAATGAACCGGGTCCAGCCTGGACAGGTGTCCAAGAGTCCCTAAGCTCTCTCCATCTGCCCCTCTTTCCCTGCCCAGCCGAGCCCTCTAGGTAAGATGGCCCAGTGACTATCATAAGTATGGAGGCCCCTAACCCTCATGTTCTGCTTAGGGCACTCCATCTGGGTGTCGAGACTGTATTTAGGGGCCAGACTGTTGCCTAGGAAATGAGAAGAGGCCCATCTGCCTCCTGAAGGAAGGATATAGTGGACAGGTCCGGATGAGGGATCAGAAGGTCTAAGTTCAGACCCAGCTCTGATGGGGCTGCTCTGTGATCTTGGGCAAACTTACTTAACTCTGGGCCTCAGTCTGCCCACCTATAAAATGGGAAGGGTCATTCCTGCCCTCCCCGCCCCCCCCGCCCCAGGGCTGGTATGGGACTTTGATGAAATCATGGTTCTGCGTATGCTTTGAAATGTTTAAGAGAAAAAGGGTATAAACGTGAGACACGCTTAAATTTTATTAGTGGGGGTAAGAGCCCGCTTTGTTACATTTCCTGGATGATTCAATTCTCCCCTTCACTGTGAGGAGTCACTCTAGCCAGAAAGGGGATCATTGTGTTCGCAAGGCTGCAGGAGGATGGCGTTCAGAGAATCTACGTCTTGTTCCTTCCAGAGGAAAACCCCTTATAACACACCATGAAACCCAACGGGGAGAAGAATGGCAATGATAATAGAATAATAGTGATCATAACAAAAGGAAAAACAGAGCCACTCAGATCAACCAAAATAATATACAGCCGAGGAAAGTGATGTGTGGTTGTTTTTCTCCCTTAAAACCTCCCAGCCTCACCCGCCTCACCTCTTCTGAACTGGCCCATGGCCTTGAGGTGATTCCCTTTGGGAACGGTGGACGGATATGACCTTCCATTTCCCTCCTACCCAGGCCCTCCTTCCTCTTTGTCTTGAGATGGATTCCGCTGCTCATCAAGACTCTCCCTTTTCTTGCTTTGTTCCCAGGGCTGGTGGGAAACAAGCCCAGGGAATGAACCAGTTGGAAGGAAACCCCACTACCGCCATCCATCGCTGTGGGCAGGAGTCCGTCACCCCTCCCTGTCAGGACTGCGGGCAGCAGATCAATTCGCTTACTAAATCAGGGGGGTTGGCAACGTAGATTCCTCTGGGCATCTCCTTTCTTGCTGCCTGGAATCCCCCAGAAACCAGAAATGGAATTGCTTCAGGAGCTGGAACCTTCTAGATTAAACAGCTAAATTGTGATCAGCCAGGACGAGTTGGTTTTGCCGACTGGTGTTTCGACGAGAACCCAGGGTTTTCTCAATTAGGTGCGTATCCAAGCAAAGGCACATTTCAGTGATAAGTGACCCTCTGCCTGTCCCCTGATACCTCATACACTGCTGCCCATGCTCCCGAGAAGACATTTTACTGGTGAAGACTGGGCTTCTGCCTTCCCCTTTATCAACCCCTTGATCAGAGCCCCACTCCTTGGAGTTCACCTTTCAGTCTGCTCTCCTTATAGCAAAATCCAGAGTGTCCTTTACAACCTAGTATGAACATCAAATAACTAGGAAGTCAGGTGTAATGAACACGAGGCAGGTAGATACAAGACATCAGAGAATACCGGGGGCTGGGGCAAACTCCAGCTACTTAGATCACTGATCCCAGTGAAAAATCAAAAATGCAATGATCCCAAATTAAAAATGTTTTGAAATGTAAACTTATTATTTAAATAAATGATTACATCTAAAGCTTAGATATATTTGAATAGTTATTGTCATTTAAAAATTATTAAAGATGAATCATCCCAATTAAAAATAAAAAATTCAATTGCTCCAAATTAAAAATGATTTTAAAATTCAAATGTATTATTTAAATAAACAGTGATAGGCTTGCCGGAAGGAAAGGGGTGGGAGGGATAAGGTGTCTGGGTGATGGACACTGGGGAGGGTATGTGCTATGGTGAGTGCTGTGAATTGTGTAAGACTGATGATTCACAGACCTGTATCCCTGAAGCAAGTAATACATTATATGTCAATAAAAATTTTTTTAAAAAAATAAACAGTGAAATTTAAATATTAAACATTAAATCTAAACATATTTTAATTAACTGTTGGATTTATTATTCTTTAAAAATTATTAAAAATGAATGATCCCAATTAAAAATTAAAAGTATTTAACAGAGATAAAATACGTCTTGGGGCTCCAAGGGGCTCACGGACCACTTACAACTTTTGTTCTGGCTCAGCTTCTATACTGAGCAGAGGAAAGTACAATTTGCTTATGGCAATAGAGCTGAGAAAGAGGCAGGAACCACAGTGGTTTCAAAGCTCTATACTTCTCTAGAAAAAGTCGAGTACTTTTTCTGCTCAGAAGGCTAACTAATTCACACTATCGTGTCAATGACTGACTGAGATTTTATGTTACTCTTGGAAAGGTAAGAGTCATGGGACAAGTCTGTTCCCTGTGACACAATGCTGAGGGACATTTGAGAGAAGAGGCGTTAGGTGGCCCATGCCATGTTACCTGTCATTCCCCTCAGCATGCATACCTTTATTTCCAGGGAGGAAGGAGCATCCCTACTGCTATCAGGAAGGGCCAGTGCCCATCACTTCCTATTCGTTCTTGGGCAAGAGAGGCCTCTCAAGCCCTGTGATTCAGTGCTGGGGGGCCAGCTCCACAAATCCCTCCACCCACCCCTCTCCAGGCTGTGGACTTTCTCCCAGCACAGGAACGGACCCTGTAATAGATGCAAAACAAAGCTGTCTTCCTGTGTTTTCTTACACTTTCTACAGGAGAGGAGACCCCATGCACTCACTTGGTAGTAATAATGCTAAGTAGTAGTAGCGTTGCTTGGTACTGTTGCTTAGTAGCCCCAGTGCTTAGTACTAGTAGAACTTAGTACTGCTTGCACTTAGTAGGACTATGACTATGTGTTGGTTTGAGTGAACGACTGTAATTAATATTGGTAAAGGACTATGTATAAGCTCTGTTTACAAAATGCAAAGTGGCTTTCCACCCAAACATGTCGAGCAATATGAGTTGTAAAGGACCACGTATTAGAAGAAATGATGGTCTTTGTGTGTGACAAAAGCAGCAAGTGCATCCATACGCTTACCGGATTCTAGACACTTTACACGAATTGATCTGTTGAATCCTCACAACAATCTACAGTTACTGTCATTTTACAGATGTAGAGACTGCGCCTCAGAGAGGTTAAGTAACTTGCCCTGGGTCACACAGCGGGAAAGTTGGCGGAGCCAGGATTAGGACCCAAGTATCAGGCTGTGGAGGTCCTGCTTTTAATTACTGTCCTATAAGTTGACTCTTTCAAGGCACACGTGAGGAAATTGTGGCTACAAACAAACAACAAAGAACGACCCCTCAAAAAAACCAAACCAACCAACCAACCAACCAAACAAACAAACAAAACCACCATCTCCCATAAAATTATCTAAAGGAAAATGCTGGAAAAAAAATACAGTTTCTCTTATCTCAGGACATGTGATTGGAGAACACCAGGAAAGGCTCCTCCTTCTCTCTGGTCCTCAGTTTCCCCATCTGGAATATGGGGAAGAGATTTCCTTCAGTGGCCTTTTCCTCCTGGGGTCCTGGGTTTCTGTGCAGCTCCTCAGGTGTCCCCTGCAAAGCCAGGAGCCTGGAGCTCTCGTGAAACTTAGGTCACATGGGCTGAAATGAACAGCTTGTTTTCCGCAGGACCTGCCTCCCCACAGGCTTCCCACATACCCATCAAAACAGAAACCAGAGAGACTGAACCTTTTTATCAAAGGAGCAACTCTGGAGAAGCTGGGAGGCTGTGGAGCCTTGGAAAGGCAAAATCAAAGGCAAACTTTGAGGAAACACTTTGTGAAGCAAAAGAAAAATTCCATCATGCTTGCTACAGTGTTATCGACTCCACAGAAGGTAATTGACTTGGAACAGAGCGAGACTGCGTCTGTTCATGTCTCCATGCTGAAAAAGCAGACCCAGAAGGGAAGTCAGACAAATACCCAGGCAATCTGTTTGTCAGATAATTGGCATACAATGTTGCATTTCCCTCACCTCTTGAATTATTTGGGTGCTTCAAGAAAAATCCTCCATCCTGAAATTTTATGTAGAAACACAAATGTGAAGAAAGGTTTTTCTCCCTCTATTTCTCCCCTCCCTTCCTTTCTTTTCCCTCCCTTTTTTCCTTCCTTCCTTTTCCCTTTCTCCTTCTCTCCCTCCCTCCTTCCTTTCTTCCTCCCTTCTTCCCTTCCTTCCTTTCTTCCTTCCTTCCTTCCTTCCTTCCTTCCTTCCTTCCTTCCTATTTCCTTCCATGCATCCATCATCCATCATTATTTTATCGACCATCCATCTTTCTATCCATTCATCCATCTTGCTATTCAGCTATTTATCCAAATATATATTAGATATATATTCGATTCTATCATCTATCATCTATCTATCATATTTCTATCATCCATCCATCCATCCATCCATCCATCCATCCATCCATCCATTGACACATCTATCTACCCAATCATCTATTTTGCTATAAAGCTATGTATCTGGATATATATTAGAAATAGATTATATTCTGGAGTTCCGAGTGGCTCAGTCAGTTGGGCATTCAACTCTAGGTCTTGGCTCAGGTCATGATCTCAGGCTTGTGGGATCCAGCCCCACATGGGGCTCCATGCTCAGAGGGGGGTCTACTTGGGATTCTCTCTCTTTCTCCCTCTGCCTCTCCACCCACTTATGCATTCTCTTTCTCCTAAATAAACAAGTCTTTAAAAAAGAAATATAGGAACGAAATTGGGGAAGACACAAAGAAATGGAAAAATGTTCCATGCTCATGGTTTGGAAGAATAAAAGTTGTGAAAATGTCTATGCTATCTAGAACAATCTACATATTTAATACAATCCTGATCAAAATACCATCAACTTTTTTCAAAGAAATGGAACAAATAATCCTAAAATTTGTATGGAACCAGAAAAGACCTTGAATAGCCAGAGGAATGTTGAAAAAGAAAACCAAAGCTGGTGGCATTACAATTCTGGACTTCAAGCTCTATTACAAAGCTGTAATCATCAAGACAGTATGGTACGGGCACAAAAACAGACACACAGATCCATGGAACAGAATAGAGAGCCCAGAAATGGACCCTCAACTCTACGGTTAACCCATCTTCGACAAAGCAGGAAAAAATGTCTAATGGAAACAAGACAGTCTTTTCAACAAATGGTGTTGGGAAAATTGGAGAGCCACATGCAGAAGAATGAAGCTGGACCACTTCCTTACACCACACACATAAATAGACTGAAAATGGAAGAAAGGCCTCAATGTGAGACAGGAATCCATCAAAATCATTAGGGAGAACACAGGCAGCCACCTCTTCGACCTCAGCTGCAGTCACTTCTTCCTAGAAATATCACCAAAGGCAAGGGAAGCAAGGGCAAACATGAACTATTGGGATTTCACCAAGATCAAGAGCTTTTACACAGCAAAGGAAACAGTCAACAAAACCAAAAGACGACTGATAGAATGGGAAAAGATATTTGCAAATGACATATCAGATAAAGGGCTAGTATCCAAAATCTATATTAAAAAAACACTTATCAAACTCAATACCTAAAGAAGAAATTATCCAATCAAGAAATGGGCAGAAGACAATGAATCTTGGAACACTGAAAAAATAAAATAAATTTAAAGTAAAAAAAAAAGAAGACATGAACAGACATCTGCAAACAAGACATCCAACAAACATGAAAACATCCTCGACATCACTTGGTATCAGGGAAATACAAATCAAAACCTCAATGAGATACCACCTCACACCAGTCAGAAGGGCTAAAATTAACAAGTCAGGAAACAACAGAGGTTGGCGAGGATGTGGGGAAAGGAGAACCCTCCTACACTGTTGGTGGGAATGCAACCTGGTGCAGCCACTGTGGAAAACAGTATGGAGATTCCTCAAAAAGTTGAAAATAGAGCTACCCTATGACCCAGCAATCGCACTACTGGGTATTTACCCTAAAGATACAAATGTAGTGATCCGAAGGGGCATACACACCCCAATGTTTATAGGAGGAATGTCCACAATAGCCAAACTATGGAAAGAGCCCAGATGTCCATCAACAGATGAATGGATAAAGAATATGTGTGTGTGTCACACACACACACACACACACACACACACAGGAGTATTATGCAGCCATCAAAAATGAAACCTTGCCATTTGCAATGACGTGGAGGGAACTAGAGGGTATTAAGCTAAGCAAAATAACTCAATCAGAGAAAGACAATTATCATATGATCTCACTGATATGAGGAATTGAGAAACAAGAAAGAAGATCATAGGGGAAAGGAGGGAAAAATGAAACAAGATGAGACCAGAGAGGGAGACACACCATAAGAGACCCTAAACTTAGGAAACAAACTGAGGGTTGCTGGAGAGGATGGGGAGTAGGAGGGTTGGGGTGGCTGGTTGATGGACACTGGGGAGGGTATGTGCTATGATGCACGCTGTGAATTGTGTAGGACTGATGGATCACAGACTTGTATCCCTGAAAAAATTATACATTATATGTTAATTTAAAAAGGAACTCTGAAAAAAGAAAAAGAAAAATGAAATATATTAGATTTTATCTATCTATCTACCTATATATCTAACATCTTTCTAACAATCTATCCATCCATTCACACATGAACTCATCCACCTGTCTTGTGATCCACCTGTGTTTCTGAATGTATATTAGACCTATGTTCAATTCTTCCTCTTCTCCCTTCTTTCTTTCCTTCCTTCCTATCTGAATATATGCATTTCTATCTTTTTTCTTTTCATCCATTATCTACCTATAAAATCTAATGTATATATAATACAATATCAGATAATCTAATATTCATCAGAGAGAGAAAAAGAGACAGTGCAAGAGGGAATCTATGTATCAAGCCCTGTGCTGGGCTCTGGGGGTTTAGTGAGGTACAAGACAGATGTGATGAGGAAAAGGTGATCTCGCCTCACAGAGCTCATCATCTAGGGGATTACAACCCAGCTGTGATATGCTCAGTTGGATGAAACATGGAAGAGAGGAAGCTGGGGAACCAGAGGGAAGAACCAAATCAGCCTAAAGGGCTGGGAGGAGTAGCAGAGGTCAGGGAAGGACCACTGGAGAAAGACACTATCCTACAAAGAAAACTGCACTAAAATTCAGGATCAACAACTTATGCTAAGGTACATGCCACTCTCCCTAGTGACTTGAGTGTCCTCATACATAAAATCAACTCAACATCTCTCAAAGTATGCAACACAGAACACTTGTTATTTTTTTTTAACACTTGTTATTTTTGTGACATTCTGCGAAAGAACAAATCGCTGGCTAGGCAGGTATGAGATACTCACATGAGATCTTCATTGACTGAGAATGAAAACTCCAGTTTAAGATATAGTAATGGCTCTGACAAGTCATACAGTAAAAAAAAAATTGAATAGAACTCTATTTCCAAGATTTCTTTGATAATACATTTTTATTATGTTCAGTTAGCCATTGTATAGTACATAATTAGTCACAATCTCAGTACTCTATGATTTCACAGGATGCTTTTTTGCAAAATGCAGAAACATAATTATGTTATTAAGAACATCTTATGTGTGCTTATTACCCTAAGGTTTGAAAGTATTTTCTTCATAATGCCCCGCTTGACTCTCATAAGACGTCAGGAAAGGTGATATAATAGGTCCTTCCTTTCCCCTTTTCTCCCTTCTTTCCTTCCTCTTTTCCCACCTCTTTCCCTCTGCCTACCTGTACCAGAATTCAAGAATTATAAAACACGAGGAAATTGAGGTCTAGAGAAAAGTGGTCAGCAAGAGCTGGAATTGGGGCCTCGGCTGTGGAGCCCAGGGGAACACCTGAGAGGCAGGAAGTCAGGGCCAGTGACGCCACATCAGTGATGTATCCTATGGTCAGCTCCTTCCTAAGGCCATTCACGACTTTCTCTTCCAGGAAGAAGTAACCCCTGACCTCTTTGTATTCCTCCCTTCTGAGGTTTCATTTATTTATTTATTAAAAGCATGATCAGGGGAAGGGGCAGAGGGAGAGAGAGAATCTCAAGCACACTCTGTGCTGAGCGTGAGCCCAGTGTGGGGCTCGATCTCACGATCCTGAGATCACGACCTGACCTGAAATCAAGAGTTGGATGCTCGACCAACTGAGCCACCCAGGCGCCCCACTCCTTTGCACTTTTGTCTTACCTTCCTAAGAAGGATCACAAACTGAAATCCCCCACAGGCTAGGGAGGCAGCATAAGTGGGCCTAACCGTTGTTCACCAGGTATAGGGCAATAGGGAGTGGTGGGGACTGGGGCAAAGTGGAAAACTGAGTCCTTCCAGGAAAGGGTGGTTCTTACTCAGCTCCAGCTGTTGGATATTCTATACAAATTCAGGCCTGGTGTTGCCAGATCTTTTGATTTTTCATGGGGAGCTCTAAATATAGATTTTTATGTGAAACCTCATGATAACTGGCCAATTCATTTTTTGTGAGGCCCTCAAAATACACCAATGGGCTAGATTTGACTCAGAGTCCACCTGCTAGAAATTCCTCCCCTCAATGATTATGCTTCCATCATAGCCCTTGGCAACCCTTCATTATATTTGCTAATTTACATATCTATTCCCTCCCCCACCCAACTGGGTTACAACCCCCTTGAGGGGAGGGATTATGGCTTAATCATCTGACATCTCAGTGCCCATCACCGGGCTAGCATGTCAAAGGGACATATCAAACACTTAATGCATGCTACCTTCCCTCCCTCTACTGCAGCTGAAAAATAAATATATAATAGTTTTTAATTAAAAAGAAACAGAATGAAATATGCATGAGAATCCTATTGTTTGACAGGAGGCAGCGTGTTAAGGGGAAAGATTTTCAAATTATGTTTGCCAGTGATGCTCCCAGAAGACTAAAAAAGTTTTCTGGGCATGCGGTCTCGCTGGCAAGAGCTTGTTCTTGGTTCTGCATCGCGACTAAGGCTTACTGTTTTTGGATAGTTCTCAAAGCATAAGAAGGTTGCTGGCTAAAACAGGCTATCGCCCTGTGGGCTATAGAGATCCCCTGGTGAGGAATTTAAACACCCCTCAGCGCACCCCTCGCCACCGCTCTTTGGACTGTTACCCCTAAGAGTGTCTCTTCTCACAATAACGACAAAATGATACTTATTACAAAGTGCCTCCAGCAAGAAATACAGTGCAAGGGAGCCTGGGTGACTCAGTTGAGCCTCAGTGACCCTCAGTTGAGGGTCCAACTCTTGGTCTTGATTTGGGTCATAATCTCATGGGCTGTGAGATCAAGCCCTGCGTTGGACTCTGGTTGGCAGGGAGTCACTTAAGATTCTCCCTCTCTGCTCTTCTCCCCCCATACCTACTCACTCTCTCAAATAAATAAATCAATCTCTTTTTAAATAAAGATTTTATTTATTTATTTGACAGAGAGAGATCACAAGCAGGCAGAGAGGCAGGCAGAGAGACAGAGGAGGAAGCAGGTTCCCCGCTGAGCAGAGAGCCCGATGCAGGCCTCGATCCCAGGACCCTGAGATCATGACCTGCGCTGAAGGCAGAGGCTTTAACCCACTGAGCCACCCAGGCACCCTAAATAAATAAATCTTAAAAAAAGAGAGAGAAAGAAATACAGTGCAGCCGTCTAAAGTTTTCCGCTGCCGGCTTGAAAATCAGAGCTGAGTTGGAATCTCAATCTGGCACGATGGTCGAGGTGATCTTGAGCCAGAGACTGATCCTTCCTGAACTGCAGTTTCCTTTTCTGAAAAATATGGATAATAATGCCTGCCTTGTATTTTTGTTCATAAGGGACAATGGCACACGTGAAAGGTGGGGCATGCAGCAGATGTTGAATAATAGCCACCATCACCTAAAAAAATGGTTTCCAAATTTCTTTTATGAGGCAGGGCTCCTTTTCAAATGAAATCATGCCTGGAACTTTGACATAGAAAATAGGGCACGTAAGGGTGACTCAGGTTTGAGTGGATGTAGGAACCAAAATCTTCACCCCCTGGGGGAATCTCTGCGGACCTCGTGGGCTCTAAGGAACATAGTCTATAAGCCGCGGGTGGCTTCCGACCACCACTTTCTGAGATGTGAAGACTGAGTTTCAGGTGGGAGTGTGATTTCCTTAGCACACACACAGGGGCTCTTCCAAGGAACCGGGACTCAGACCCAGGAAGCTGGTCATACAAAAAGATCAATAGAGTGGAGATGAAAATCAAGGGCTTTGGGATCTCACCAGCTTGGTTCATAGCCTGAATTCATCCCGCTGCCCTGGTGGCAATGAGTATGACACCTCCCCGCTGTGAAGCCGCTTTTCCCCTCTGTGAAATGGAGGCTATGATGAGTACCTCATTTGCAGAGCCATTATGAGAAATAAATAAGATAAGCTACAGAAAAGCACCAAGCAGGGTGCCTGGCATATAGTTGACACAATACCAAAAGTTAATAATAAAAATAATAGAGATCACTGTAACCATATCGACAATGCCTTGAACCTGTGCAGAAATTCACGGCTCACAAAGGACCCTAATAGCCACTTAACCCTTAAAACCGCCAATGAGGGAGTGATTATTCCTCTCCTTGTCCAGACTCGACTCCTCCCCCCTTCCCCCCCCCCAAGAAAAGAAGCTCTAAGGGATGCTTTCATTTGCCCAAGGTCACATGGTAGTTCAAAGGTGGAGTTAGGGTTTAGATTCGTCGGGCACAGGTCTGGTGCCCTATTGCCTTAGAGTAATACCCGATCTAGCATCCTCGGTCACAAACGGCTGTACACGTCATATGTACCACCACTCTCCACTTCCGGGAGCATGGCAGATATCATCGATTCATCCCCACCGAGCCTCAGAATTCTTTCTTGCACAGGGCTGGTATAAATGGGCAGCTATTTCCAGCAGATTGATATCAGGCTCAGAAGGAACAACTCTTTGGTCATACCCCACCCTCCGTCCCTTACCCTGGGAAGTCATGAGCCCGGAACCTCGGCCGCTATGCCATAAAGAGTAGGCAGGGCTCCACGTTGTTCGGGTCACTGGGGCATGTTTCTTTGTCCTCTGGCTCTCTGCCAGCAGTTCCTGAGAAAAGAACAGCTATTATAGGAAGAGCGATTTGTGCTTTAAAAAATCCTTTATCTGGGTGTTGAATCACATAATCAGGAGCGCATCTCAATGTAATGTAGTGCTCCCACCTGGACCGGTCGCCATTGTCTACACTCTGCTCACTTCCCAGCTGAATTTAGCTCCGTGTCCACTGCCTGTCCCCAGCAACTTCCTGCACTTGAATTAAATGCTGATGAGAGTCTGCTTGTCCCAAATGGGCCCCCTTGAGATTTATGCCTCTTCAGGGCAGAAGGAGAAGGCGAATTATTCATGACCCTTGAGTACCAGAAGTTTTGCTTTGAAGACATGTGGGCATGGGGGAATGGAAAGGGCGATCTCAGACACACACGTCTGGGTCGGTGGTTATTGTTCCCACTTCTTCCTTCCCTGATGCTCACAGCTTTTCTTTGTACTTATTGTCTGGTTTGATGGGGAAAAAATATGATACACTGATGCAGAACAAATGCAACTGTCACTTTAGGATCAGAACGTACACGGCTCACGTCACAGTCACGGAGCTGTTACAGGTGACATTTCTATCGTGTTTCTGGGAGTTTCAAACACCTTCCCCCAAGCCCACTTGAGGAGTCATGGTGTGTAAATGTGTGTGTGCGCGTGCGTGCGTGCACGCGCATGTGCATGTGTCAGAGAGAGAGAGGGGGAGAGAGAATGCCCATTGCTGTAATCACTCCTTTGCATTCAAGTGGAATATTCTCTACTTTCTACCCTTGTCACATTCACCAGGCAAAACCTCAACCCCGGTGAAATCCAAATGCTGGCCTTTTCCAAATCCGTGGCTACACAGGTCTGCATGGTTGGAGAGAAACTCAGCCGACTTTCACTTCAATCCATGCTCACTAGCCTCACAGTCCCACTGCATTTCCATCATCCCAGAAGCTCGAGGCCATTCCCAGCCCTCTATATCCCTCCAACACTTCCTCCTCTGTCCTAGTTAATAATCTTCCGTCCTTTTCCCTGAGGAAACAGGAAGGGAATTTCCCTGCACGGAGTGTCTGCCACCATGTCACCTGCCAACCTTCCCTGGGTAAACCTGCATACCTACCCCTTCTGGTTCCCCTGGATGCCCCACCTGGACCCTGGTTCCCTGCTCGCACCTCACTAAGCCCATCGCCCCAGCAGTCCATCCCTTTCTCTCCTGCATCATCCGTTTTTCTCTTTCTACTGGGTCATTCCTAGCAGCAAGCAAACTTGTCGCAATTGCTGCCTTCCTAAAACAAAACAAAGGAAACGAAAATAATGACAAGAAACTTCCCTTGAGCCCGCATCCCATTTCAGCCACCATCTGTTCCCTTTAGGAAAAAAAAAAAATCGCTCCAAAAAGTTGCCCAGATTCCGCTAATTCTCTCTCTCTTAGTCTGACTTGAGTTCACCCCAGTCCTGCTGCAGGGAACGCATTTCTGGCAAGGGCGCAATGGTCTCCAGTTTGCTACATCTAAAGGCGATCCCTGGTGTTCATCCTATTTGAACCAAGGAGGTCTTTGTTGCATTCGGTTGTAGCAATCAGTATTTGTTGCGAGAAGTTGCAATCATTTTAAAATGCTTTCTTTGGATTGGCTTCCAGGATAAACAAGCTTCTGGATTTCCTCCTCCCTAGCTGGCTGCTCTGGTTCTCTCTGTTTCCTCATTGCCTGCATGCGTCTTAGGACTCAGGACTCTTCCCTCTTTATGTTCACTCCTCTAGAGTCTCATCAACTCGCCAGGCTTCACATACAAGCTCTGCCCGGGCAACTACATATACAGATCTCCAGCCCCAGTCTCATGAAACCTGTTAGAATCCTGTTCAACATCTTCATTTGAATGTTGAATAGGTGCCCAGCCTGAGGGGTCCGCTCTCTCCACGGCTGCTCCTCCCACATCTCACCCGAGGCGACTCGATCCTTTCAGCTGCTCTGAGTCAATCTCGTTGCCTCCTTTTTCTCACTGTTCACAAATCCATCAGGAAGTCCCCACCTTCTAAATGATTCAGAAAATGATGACTTCTTAAAACATCCATTTTGACTATTCTATATTATTTTTCCCAGTTTTTAAAATTAATATATAATGTATTGCTTGCTTCAGGGGTACAGGTCTGTGAATCATCAGTCTTACACAGCTCACAGCACTCACCACAGCCCATACCCTCCCCATGTCTATAACCCAGCCACCCCATCCCTCCCCTGCACCCCCCAACAACCCCTCAGTTTGTTTCTGGAGATTAAGAATCTCTTATGGTTTGTCTCCTTCCCTGGTCCCATCTTGTTTCACTTTTTCCCCTCCCTACCCACCATGACCCCCTGCCCCGTCTTTCAAATTCCTCATATCAGAGAGATCATATAATTGTCTTTCTCTGATACTTATTTCCCTCAGCATAATACCCTCCAGTTTCATCCACGTTGTCGCAAATGGCAAGATCTCATTCTTTTGATGGCTACATAGTATTCCACTGTATATATATATACCACTTCTTCCCTATCCACTCATCTATTGATGGACATCTAGGTTCTTTCCATAGTTTGATTATTGTGGACATTGCCGCTATAAACATTCGGGAGCACGTGCCCCTTCAGATCTCTACATTAGTGCGATTACTGGGTCACAGGGTAGCTCTATTTTCAACTTTTTGAGGAATCTCCATACTGTTTTCCAGAGTGGCTGCACCAGCTTGCGTTCCCACCAACAGTGTAGGAGGGTTCCCCTCTTCCCACATCCTCGCCAATATTTTTCATTTCCTGACTTGTTAATTTTAGCCATTCTGACTGGTGTGAGGTGGTGTCTCGCTGTGGTTTTCATTTTATTTCCCTGATGCTGAGGGATGTTGAGCACTTTTTCATGTGTCTGTTGGCCATTTGGATGTCTTCTCTGCAGAAATGTCTCTTCAAGTCTTCTGCCTATTTCTTGATTGGATTATTTGTTCTTTGGGTGTTGAGTTTGATAAGTTCTTTATAGATTTTGGATACTAGCCCTTTATCTGATGTGTCATATGCAAATATCTTCTCCCATTCTGTCAGTTGTCTTTCGGTTTTGTTGACTGTTTCTTTTGCTGTATAAAAGCTTTTGATCTCGATGAAATCCCAAGAGTTCATTTTTGCTCCGACTTCCCTTGCCTTTGTTGATATTTCTGGGAAGAAGTTACTGCAGCTGAGGTTAAAGTAGTTGTGTCCTGTATTCTCCTCAAGGATTTTGATGGATTCCTGCTTCACATTGAGGTCTTTCATCCATTTTGAGTCTATGTTTGTGTGTGGTGTAAGGAAATGGTCCAGTTCCATTCTTCTGCATGTGGCTGTCCAATTTTCCCAACACCATTTGCTGAGGAGACTGTCTTTTATCCATTGGACATTCTTTCCTGTTTTGTCAAAGATGAGTTGACCATAGAGTTGAGGGTCCATTTCTGGGCTCTCTATCCTGTTCCATTGATCTATGTGTCTGTTTTTGTGCCAGTACCGTACTGTCTTGATGATTACACTTTGTACTAAAGCTTGAAATCTGGATTGTGATGCCACCAACTCTGGTTTTCTTTTTCGACATTCCTCTGGCTATTCGAGGTCTTTTCTGGTTCCATATAAAATTTTAGGATTATTTGCTCCATTTCTTGGAAAAAGAAGAGGATAGTATTTTCATAGGGATTGCATTAAATGTGTAGATTGCTTTAAGGTAGCATAGACATTTTCACAATATTTGTTCTTCCAATCCATGAGCATGGAAGGTTTTTTCCATTTCTTTGTGTCTTCCTCATTTCTTTCATGAGTACTCTATAGTTTTCTGAGTATAGATTCTTTGTTTCTTTGATTAGGTTTATTAGTAGGTATCTTATGGTTTTGGGTGCAATTGTAAATGGGATTGACTCCTTAATTTCTCTTTCTGTCTTGCTGTTGGTATATAGAAATGCAACTGATTTCTGTGCATTGATTTTACATCCTTATACTTTACTGAATTCCTGTAAGAGTTCTAACGGTTTTGGAGTGAAATCTTTTGGGTTTTCCATGTAAAGTATCATATCATCTGCAAAGAGTGAGAGTTCAACTTCTTCTTTCTCGATTTCAGATACCTTTTATTTCTTTTTTTGCTGAGGCTGGGACTTATAGCACTGTGTTGAATAACAGTGGTGATAGTGGGCCGCCCTGCCTTATTCCTGACCTTAGGGGAAAAGCTCTCAGTTTTTCCCCATTGAGAATGATATTCATGGTGGGTTTTTCCTAGATGGCGTTATGATAATGAGGTGTGTACCCTCTATCCCTACATTGTCAAGAGTTTTGATCAAGAATGTGGTACTTTGTCAAATGGTTTTCAGCATCTATTGAGAGGATCATATGGTTCTTGTTCTTTCTTTTATTAATGTACTGTATCACATTGATTGATTTGCAGATGTTGAACCAATCTTGCAGCCCAGGAATAAATCTCACTTGGTCATGGTGAATAAACCTTTCAATGTACTATTCGATCCTATTGGCTAGTATTTTGTTGAGGATTCTTTCATTTGTGTTTATCAAGGATATTGGTCTGTAATTCTCTTTTTTGATGGGGTCTTTGTCTGCTTTTGGCATCAAGGTAATGCTGATCTTATAAGATGAGTTTGGAAGTTTTCCTTCCATTTTATTTTTTGGAACAGTTTCAGGAGAATAGGTATTAATTCTTCTTTATATGTTTGGTAGAATTCCCCTAGGAAGCCATCTGGCCCTGGGCTCTTGTTTTTTGGGAGATTTTTGATGACAGCTTCAATCTCCTTACTGGTTATGGGTCTGTTTAGGTTTTCTATTTTTTCCTGGTTCCATTTTGGTAGTTTATTTTTTTATTTTTTAAGATTTTATTTATTTATTTGACAGAGAAAGAGAGATCACAAGTAGGCAGAGAGGCAGGAAAAGAAAGAAGGGGAAGCAGTCTCACTGCTGAGCAGAGAGCCCAATGCAGGGCTCGATCCCAGGACCCTGAGATCATGACTTGAGCCAAAGGCAGAGGCTTAACCCTCTGAGTCACGCAGGTGCCCCCAGTTTTGGTAGTTTATATGACTCTATGAAGGCATCCATTTCTCAGATTGTCAAATTTGCTGGTGTATAATTAATTGCTTATAGTATGTCTTATAATTGTTTGTATTTCTTTAATGTTGACTGTGATCTCTCCCTTTCATTTCTGATTTTATTAATTTGGGTCCTTTCCCTTTTCTTTTTGATAAGGCTGGACAGGGATTTATCAATCTTGTTAAATCTTTCAAAGAACCAGCTCCTAGTTTTGTTAATTTGTTCTACTGTTCTTTTGGTTTCTCTTTCATTGATTTCTGCTCTGATCTTTATTATTTCTCTTCTCCTGCTGGGGTTAGGCTTTATTTGCTCTTCTTTCTCCAGCTCCTTTAGGTGTAGGGTTAGGTTGTGTACTTGAGACCTTTCTTGTCTCTTGAGAAAGGCTTGTATTGCTATATACTTTCCTCTCAGGACTGCCTTAGCTATATACCAAAGATTTTGAACAGTTGTGTTTTCATTTTTATTTGTTTCCATGAATTTTTAAAAATTCTTTAGTTTCCTGGTAGACCCATTCATTCTTTAGTAGGATCTCTTTAGCCTCCATGTATTTGAGTTCTTTCCAACTTTCCTCTTGTGGTTAAATTCTAGTTTCAAAGCACTGTGGTCTGAAAATATGCAGGGAATGATCACAGTCTTTTGGTACCGGTTGAGACTTGATTTCTGACCCAGGATGTGATCTATTCTGGAGATTGTTCTGTGTGCACTAGAGAAGAATGTGTATGTTGTTGCTTTGGGATGGAATGTTCTAAATATCTCTGTGATGTCTATCTGGCCCAGTGTGTCATTTAAAACTTTTATTTCCTTGTTGATCTTTTGCTTAAATGATCTGTCCATTTCAATGAGGGGGAGGGGGTTAAAGTCCCCTACTATTATTGTGTTACTGTCGATGTGTTTCTTTGATTTAGTCGTTAATTGGTTTATATATTTGGCTGCTCTCATGTTAGAGGCATAGATATTTAAAATTGTTAGATCTTCTTGTTGGAAAGACCCTTTAAATATGATAAATATGATATCCTTTCTCATCTCTTATTATACTCTTTGGCTTAAAATGTAATTTTCTACTATAAGGATTGCCACCCCAGCTTTCTTTTGATGTCCATTAGCATAGTAAGTTGTTTTCCATCTCCTCCCTCTATTTTTTTAAAGATATTTTTTAATTTATTTATTTGACAGAGAGAAACACAGCTAGAGAGGGAACACAAGCAGAGGGACTGAGAGAGGGAGAAACAGGCTTCCCGCAGAGCAGGAAGCCCAATGTGGGGCTCGATCCCGGGGATCCAGGATCATAACTTGAGCCAAAGGCAGTCGCTCAACCAACTGAGCCACCCAGGCGTCCCTCACCTCCTCACTTTAAATCTAGAGGTGTCTTTGGGTCTAAAATGAGTGTCTTGGAGAGAGCATATAGATGGGCCTTGTTTTTTTATTTATTCTGATATCCTGTGTCTTTTGATTGGTGTATTTAGCCCATTTACATTTATGGTAACTATTGAAAGATATGAATTTAGTGTCACTGTATTGCCTGTAAGGTGACTGTTACTGTATACTGTCTCTGTTCCTTTCTGGTCTGTGACTTAGGCTCTCTCTTTGCTTAGAGGATCCCTTTCAGTATTTCCTGTAGGACTGGGTTGGTGTTTGCAAAGTCTTTTAGTTTTTGTTTGTTCTGGAAGCTTTTCATATCTCCTTCTATTTTCAATGACAGCCTAGCCAGATATAGTATTCTTGGCTGCACATTTTTCTCATTCAGTGCTCTGAATAGGTCATGCCAGTCCTTTCTGGCCTGCCAGGTCTCTGTGGATAGGTCTGCTGCCAATGTAATATTTCTACCATTGTAATTTACAGACGTCTTCTCCTGAGCTGCTTTCAGGATTTTCTCTTTTTTTTTTTTTTACTGAGACTTATAACTTTTACTATTAGATGATGGGGTGTGGACCTATTTTTATTGATTTTGAGGGGGAGTCTCTGTGCCTCCTGCATTTTGATGCTTGTTTCCTTCACCAAAGTAGGGAAATTCTCTACTATAATTCTCTGCTATATCTCTGCTTCAATATACTTTCTGCCCCCCCTCTCTCTTTCTTCTTCTGGGATCCCAATTATTCTAATCTTGTTTCATCTTAGGGTATCACTTATTTCTCAAATTCTCTCCTCATGATCCAGTAGTTGTTTGTCTCTCTTTTTCTCAGCTTCTTTTCTTTCCATCATTTGGTCTCCTGTATCACTAAATCTTCTGCCTCATTTATCCTAGCAGTAAGAGCCTCCATTTTTTATTGCACCTCATTAAGAGCTTTCTTGATTTCAACTTGGTTAGATTTTAGTTCTTTTATTTCTCCAGGAAGGGATTTTATTTCTCCAGAAAGGAATTCTCTAACATCTTCCATTATTTTTTCAAGCCCAGCTAGCACCTTGATAATCATCATTCTGAACTCTAGTTCTGACATATTACTAATGTCCATGTTGTTTAGGTCCCTAAGCATCAGTACTGCCTCTTGTTCCTTTTTTTTGAGATGCGTTTTTCCCCTTATCATTTTATCCAGATAAAAATAGATAAATGAGAGAACAAAATACTAAAAATGTAGCAACAACTCCAGAAAAACATACACTAACC
>PITA01028542.1:0-19245 GCA_004023965.1 Spilogale gracilis | reverse complement strand
AAAAAAAAAAAAAAGAAAGAAAAACCCACAGCGAATATCATCCTCAATGGAAAAACTGACAGCCTTTCCTCTGAGATCAGGAACAAGGCAAGGATGCCCACTCTCACCACTACTGTTCAACATAGTGTTAGAAGTCCTAGCAACAGCAATCAGGCAACAGAAAGAAATAAAAGGTATCCAGCTTGGCAAAGAGGAAGTCAAACTCTCTCTCTTTGCAGACGACATGATACTCTATGTGGAAAACCCAAAACACTCTACCCCCAAAGTACTAGAACTCATCCAACAATTCGGTAATGTGGCAGGATACAAAATAAATGCACAGAAATCAGTTGCATTCTTATACACTAACAATGAAAAAATAGAAAGGGAAATCAGAGAATTGATTCCGTTTACTATAGCACCAAAAACTATAAGATACTTAGGAATAAACCTAACCAAAGAAGTCAAGGATCTGTACTCGAGGAACTACAGAACACTCATGAAAGGAATTGAAGAAGACACAAAAAGATGGAAGAGCATTCCATGCTCATGGATCGGAAGAATAAACATTGTCAAAATACCTATACTGCCCAGAGCAATCTATACTTTCAATGCCATTCCGATCAAAATTCCACCAATATTCTTCAAAACACTGGAACAAACAATCCTAAAATTTATATGGAACCAAAAGAGACCCCGAATTGCTAAGGAACTGCTGAAGAAGAAAAGCAAAGCTGGGGGCATCTCATTACCTGACTTTAGGCTTTATTACAAAGCTGTGATTACCAAGACAGTGTGGTACTGGCACAAAAACAGAGAAATAGACCAATGGAACAGAGTGGAGAGTCCAGATATGGACCCACAAATCTATGGGCAAGTCATCTTTGACAAAGCAGGAAAAAATATCCAGTGGAAAAAAGACAGTCTCTTCAATAAATGGTGCTGGGAAAATTGGACAGCTACATATAGAAGAATGAAACTAGACCATTCTCTTACACCACACACAAAGGCAAACTCAAAATGGGTGAAAGACCTCAACGTGAGGCAGGAATCCATCAAAATCCTGGAAAAGAACATAGACAGTAACCTCTTTGACATCGGCCACAGCAACTTCTTTCAAGACACGTCTCCAAAGGCAAAGGAGACAAAAGCTAAAATGAACTTCTGGGACTTCATCAAAATAAAAAGCTTCTGTACAGCAAAGGAAACAGTCAACAAAACAAAGAGGCAACCCACAGAATGGGAGAAGATATTCACAAATGACACTACAGACAAAGGGCTGGTATCCAAGATCTATAAAGAACTACTCAAACTCAACATCCAAAAAGAAGATGAACACATCAAAAAATGGGCAAGAGACATGAAGAGGCACTTCTCTATAGAAGATATACAAACGGCTACCAGACACATGAAAAAATGCTCAGCGTCACTTGCTATCAGGGAAATTCAAATCAAAACCACACTGAGATAACACCTTACACCAGTCAGAATGGCCAAAATTAACAAGTCAGGAAACAACAAGTGTTGGAGAGGCTGCGGAGAAAGGGGAACTCTCTTTCACTGTTGGTGGGAATGCAGGTTGCTGCAGCCGCTTTGGAAAACAGTGTGGAGATTCCTTAAAAAATTAAAAATAGAACTACCCTTTGACCCTGCAATTGCACTACTGGGCATTTACCCCAAAGATACAGATGTAGTGAAAAGAAGGGCCATATGTACCCCAATGTTCATCACAGCAATGGCCACAATCGCCAAACTGTGGAAAGAGCCAAGGTGCCCTTCAACAGATGAATGGATAAAGAAGATGTGGTACATACATACAATGGGATACTATGCCTCCATCAGAAAGGATGAATATCCAACTTTTGTAGCAACACGGACTGAACTGGAAGAGATTATGCTGAGTGAAATAAGCCAAGTAGAGAAAGTCAAGTATCACATGGTTTCCCTTACTTGTGGTGCATGAGGGGTAACCTGGAGGACAGCGGGAGAAGGAAAGTAAATGGGAAGTAGGGTAATCCAGGGAGAGAAACGAAACAACAGAGACTTTGGACACAGAAACAAACTGAGGGACTTGGAGGGATGGGGTGGAGGGATGGGAGAGCCTGGTGGTGGGTACTGGGGACACCTATTGTGTGGAGCACTGGGTGTGGGGAATGGGGAATGAATCTTGGAACACTGGAAAAAAATTTAAGTAACAATTAAAAAAAATAAAAATAAAAATAAATTAGAGAAAAAAAGAGTGACAACAGAGCCCAGTTACTCAGGTTTTTGTTTGTTTGTTTGTTTTAAATAATGGAACAGAATGTGCGTGCTTTCCAGGGGCAGGGCCGGCAGCCACTGTCACCTTTTCTGTGGAACAAAAGGAGAAATTCGTCCCTTCCTCATCTGTCCATCCAGCGTTTACCGCATGGTGCACTAGGACAGGGTAAGGGCAGGGTACCAAATGCTAAATAAGATACAGGATTGCTCTCCTAAAGCTTTCAGTCAGCTGAGGAAACACATAAACAGGACATTACAACAGAGTGTGCAAATTCAACTCCTCCCCTTGTCTCATGCCCTTTTTTTTTTTTTTAAGATTTTATTTATTTGACAGAGAGAAACACAGCCAGAGAGGGAACACAAGCAGGGGGAGTGAGAGAGGGAGAAGCAGGCTTCCCGCTGAGCAGAGAACCCGATGTGGGGCTCGATCCTGGAACCCCGGGATCATGACCTGAGCCGAAGACAGTCGCCCAACCAACTGAGCCACCCAGGCGCCCCTCATGCCTTATCTTTTCAAAGGTCACTGGCCTAACATGGACACCAGACAGCCTGCTGACCCAGGTCCTTGTCTCCAGTGAGCCAGTGACCATTCCTTCTCTGTGGAGCCTGAGGAAATGCAGATAGGAAAAGAGTCTCCATTGTCTGATCACTCCCTCCCTCTGATGGCATCCGACCATGGACTGCTCTGCCTATGGGAAGTTCTCTCCTGGAAGTCAGGGAAAAGGTAAGAGGGAATGCAGATCTGGCACGTGGCGAAGTTTCTCTGTGTGGCTCAAGGCAGGCCTGTAGGACGGAAGCCTTCACATGAGGGGCCATCTCACATGCGGCCCCTACTGTCCACTTTGCTCCTCTGCCCACAGCATCCATGCAGGTGACCTGTCTTTTTAGTGCGGGAAGATCTTAGGATCTCCTTATCCATGGTGTGGAAGCTTCACAAGGCTGTGTTGTTTTTTTGTTCCTTGTCCTGGGAACTCAATGGACTCCTTTGACTTGTAGACTCATAAACATCTGTTCTTGTATTATTTCTTTGGGCAGAGGTTGGCCCTCCTCGATTGGTCATCTGACTGTCTTTTTTCTTATTAAGTCTCAAGTCTTTTTAACTATTTGGTATGCTTTCTGGTATAGCCCCTTGACTCTATCTCCAAATTTTCTTTTTTTTTTTGAAATTTTATTTATTTGAGAGAGAGAGAGTGAGTACATGTTGGGGCAGGGGCAGAGGGAGAAGCAGAGTCCCCAGTGAGCACAAAGCCCGACACAGGGCTCCGCCCCAAGACCCTGAGATCATGACCTGAGCTGAAATCAAGAATTGGACGCTTAGCCGACTGAGCCAACCAGTCGCTCCTATCTCCAAATTTTCTTACTATGACAGTGATCATTTTTATTTCAAAGACTTCTTTATGGACGGCTAGTTGTTCCTTTATAATAGAAGCCAGTTCTCATTTTTTGGATCCAACTATGTCTCAAATCTCTTGCAGAATACTAATGCGAATAATTTTGGTTCACTGAATTATCTCCAGTTCCTCTGGGGTCATTTGTTTGTGTTTGTTCTTTCTTATTCGTGTTTGTAATCTCCTCCAGTGTCTGATATTCCTTTGTTATCTCTTCACGGATGATCGATGGGGTCGGTGTGCAACAGTGACGTATAGACGGGCTAGGTGAGCAGACCGGGAGCCAGCCCGCATCCTGGGAACTCCTAAATGCTTGAATGTGTAGGTTTCAGCTCTGGGGTCCCAAATCTCACACTGGCTGCCATAGTTTTCCTGCCTGAGTGCTTGAACCTCTCAAGCTAACATCTGACGCCTTAAGTTTCCAACAGTCCAGGGACCATCTCCACCAATTGGATCTGCTAGCATTTTTGTTTCCAAATGCCTCCAAGTCACTTGCTTCCTTCAAGGAACCTGCTTCCTTCTCTCCCTTTCCTATTTCTGATAGCTTCACTATGTTCCCAGTGTGAACTCCCCCCCACCCCGGACAATGTGTGAATGATCTTGTTCTCCCTATGCAGGCTGTTCCCAAGCTCTTGAAGATGCCTCTTCTCTCTGTCCATCTTTTCTTTTCCCATTACACTCTCTGCAGTCAGGTCATCATGACTTATTCCCTGGAAAATTCCAAGTGTCCTTTCAGCCTCCTATCTCATACTGCCAGGTTAATATTCCTCCAACACAGTTCTCTTTACTCATTCTGCTGCTCAAAATTCTTGCCTGAATCCCTACTGTTTCTTCATTAAGGCCCAACTCCTTAACCCGTTGTTGGAGGGTTCAAGCCACTGCTCCTCCCATGTCGCACACGGGAGGCAGTAGCAGCAGCGTGGGCTGTGGGGACAGAGAGACACAAGTCAGGTCTCAGCTCTCTGAGCCACACAGCCATTTCCTGGCTCTAGCTTTGGGATAATCAAAGTACTTACCTTAAGGATTGAGAAGACTTGATGAGATAATGCTAGCAAAACCAGAGCACAGGGCCTGGTACCTAAGAAGCGCTCTTTAAAGGTGATACTTATGGATAGGACCATGACTATTATTATTATAGTCCTCACCTTGCTTCCGCTATCTCGCAGTCAGATCGGTGTCCTTCTGGTTCCCTGACTAGAGCCCAGCCCTCACCTTCTCTATGCCCTAGCTCATGCTGTTTGTGCCTGCGTGTGTGTGTGTGTGTGTGTGTGTGTGTGTGTGTCTTTAATACCATAAGTGCTCTTCCTCCTCTGTACACTGTCAAATTTTTAAATACTTTTCTTATCGTGGTTAACATACATAACACGAAGTGGGCGACTTTAACCACTTGGAGTGTACAGTTCAGTAGAATTCAATGCACTCTCATCATTGTGTAACCATCATGACCAACCCGTTCCAGAATGTTTTCATCTTCCCTGACTGGCGCCCTCACTCCCTGTTCCCTCATTTCCTAGCTGCCCCCAGCCACCTTTCCCCTTTCTATCTCTAGGCACTATTCCAGGTACCCCAAATTCATGGAATCATGCAATATCCATCCTTTGCACTTGGCTTATTTTGGCTGATATAACATCTCCAAGGTGCATCTAGGTTGTGGCACATATTAGAGCTTTCTTCCTTTTTAAGGCTGGATAATCTTCCACCAGAAGGAGCTGCCATATTGTCTGTCCATTGACCTGTGGTGGGACAGTTGGGTTGCTTCTCACCTTTGGCTCTTGTGAGCAGTGCTCCTATGAATGTGGGTGTGCAAGTATTATTTATTGCCCAACCCTCCCCCTTCTGCGGGGTGTCCACCTGAGATTGGAATTGCTGGATGGGGGAGGGGAGCTCTATGTCTAACTCTTCCCTGAGCTGCCATACTGTGTTCCACAGTGCCGACAGCTCGGTCCAATGGTAAAAGTCCTCTAAGGTCCACTTGCATTTGCACCTGCCCAGATGTCCTTTCAGATAGAACTCGGGCGCAGCCACGATGGTGCCCCAACTGGGCCACCCTGGAGCTGCAAGCCCTTGCTTAGGGTGATGCTGTTTTACTGCTAAGCCACCTGCTGTCAACCCCCTTCAGGAGAGTCGCCTTTATTTCTGAAGTCGCTTCCCTCCAGGCAGGTGCTCCTTACCCACTTCGTGAATGAAAGAAAGAGGGATGAATGAATGGAGAAATGCCAGCCTCTCTCTGAATCACCACGAGATGCTGACGGCTCACAGGGGAAGGGGGCAGGGGATGCGTGAGAACTGCTCGGAAGAACCAGCTCCCCAAACGCGCCCTCACTTGAACGTGGGGGGTGGGGGGTGCTGGGGGGCAGGGCGAACTTCCTCTGCAGTCTCCTCACAAAGCTCGCATCAAACTCTTCCAGAGGCTTTCTTGGCTCTGTCTCCTCTGTCACATTAGGAAGCAGCATGTGTTGCCAGTGTCTGGCGGATTTCCCTAATAAGGAAAAGAGGTTGCCGCTTGGGTCTGAGGAGGCATTTTGGATGCATTGTATTTAAATTTTGTTTTCATTGAAAATTTATAGCCACCACCTTCTACTCTAATGTATTGAATAATTAGGAGCAATTACAAGGAAATTTAGCAAATTACTAAACCGTCTAGGAGTAGAAATGAGTGTTTATGGTGTTTTTCCTTTGCTATCTGGCAATCCGGAGTGATATATGATATGCATACAGACATCATGTACACATACCTTTCTAAGCACCTAGCAGTTTTCCAGGAAGATCATAAAAATCAATGCATGGCAGTAGAGTCTTGTGACATTAAAGGGTCTGCTTAATAAATATTGGATGATGGGGGAGGGGGAACGATGAATTTGAGCAGTAGAAACTTAACCACAAAAGATTTTATGCTGGTTCATTAGAAGTAACTTTTTTGTAAGTTTATTTTTCTATTTAAAAATATGTTTTAATTAAGGAAATTAAGGGGACAAGACCAGAAAAAGGGGAGAAATTTAAAAATGCTGCAAATTTAAAAATGCTTAACCGAAAGAACACGTTTTTTTTCACTTTGGTATATTGACTTTACATTTTCTATGCAGGTTTGCGTGTTTTGCTATAGTTTTTACCGCACTGCACAAAATAGGTACTATTTTGATTTTTAAAATTTAGTAGAATCCTGTGAACATATGCCGTGTGATTGTGGCCAAGTCACATAGGTGACATGATTATTTCATATTCCTCATGATCATAATTTTATCTGGTTTCCCCTTTTTGAGCCATTACAAATAACACAGCCGTGGACCTCATCATTCATCCAGCTTTTTTCTATATTTTAAAATTAGGATTCCAAGAAGGATTCCTGGGTCAAAGGTTGTAGACTTTAAAAACAGTTTTTAAAATTTTTTTGAGAGGGAGAAGGGAGAAGTGGGAGGAGGGGCGGAGGGAGAGGGAGAGAGAAGCCAAAGCAGGCTCCGTGCCCAGCCTGAAGCCCCACATGGGACCCCACATGGAGCCCCACATGGGGCTCACAACACATGAGATCATGACCCGAACTGAAATCAAGTCTGATACTTAACAGACTGAGCCACCCAGGTGCCCCTGAGTTGTCATTTTGTAACCTTTTCTGGGCTAACTTGTAAAAGAAACTGCCAGAGACAAGAAAGACATGATGTCATTATTTCTAAGAAGCTTATGGCCTCACCCTTAGCACAGCTGGAAAGGGGCAAGGGCAGGGGATGACCCCACTGGCTCCATACTACAGGGGGTTCAAAGGTCTAAGGTGGCTTTCTTTGCACACCTATCAATGAAGATTTAAGCATATAACATAGATAATTGCCTGTTGTATTGAATGCAATAGTATGGTAATTAGGTTATTATTTTCTCTTCCTATGATACTAGACCTTGTTCATTCATTAACTTCTTAAAAAAATAAAGTATGATCGTGGTGCCTGGGTGGCTCAGTTGGTTAAGCGACTGCCTTCGGCTCAGGTCATGATCCCGGAGACCCGGGATCGAGTCCCACATCAGGCTTCCTGCTCGGTGGGAAGCCTGCTTCTCCCTCTCTCAGTCCCTCTGCCTGTGTTCCCTCTCGCACTGTATTTCTTTCTGTCAAATGAATAAAATCTTTTAAAAAAAATAAAGTATGATCATTTAAACGTTATAATTAAGAAATCAAAGTCTCATTCATGCCCCCGAGTTGCCTCTGAGGGTGGCGTAGCCCCAGGGATCACTGTTCGCACAGCCTATCGTGGGGCTGGCCTGCCGTGGAGCCGGGCTCCAAAGCAGTGGTCCTGCCCATAGCTCCCTCAGCTGGCACCTTGGTTCTAGTTTTTCTCCTTCAAATGCTTTTCTGGAAGGTGCTGGTACCCAGGGGAGCTACAGAGGATTATGGGGGGACCTGGGGTCGTGGAAAGCCCAGAACGGCCTTCCTTCAGAGCTGATGTGAATTCAGAAGCCATCACCCAGGACCACCAACATTCCAGAGAAATTCCAGAGAACTCTCTTTCTAGTCATGCCTTTTTGTCATCTGAGTTAGCAGATAAGGTTGAATGATTTTGCCCATGGGTAACAGGCTTTAACTTTGAGGGCTATTTGGAAAAGCAGCTAAATCTTAAAAAGTCATGGATTAATTGAAGAAAGTGGGAATAAAAACCTGTTGCAAAGACAAAACATTAACAGTTTCATTTCAAAAGTCCCTCCCTGCAAAGCCTTTGATTTGGGAGCTGCCTCCTAACCCGGGACGTCTACGCCATTGTACCGTATTGGCCTGCATTCCTAGAGGAGAGGTTCTGGGCTCTGAGCTCTTCTCTCCAGCTGCTCCTGTCTAAGAACCAGAGGCAAGTCCCTGCACTGAACATGTTCAGATGTTCATGAGTGATGTGAACAAATTTAAGTGAGTTGATGCTTCCTCTCCAATGTCTGCTGAAGGTAAATTGGGTGACATCTATTGGTGGGGGGAATGGAGGAAGGGCCATTCTAAATGGAGCCTAATCTCTTAGGGAAGGGAATTTAAATTCTGTTGTTAGGAAGACAGAAGATCCTCCCCACTCCACAACCCTCAGACTTTGGGTATTTTCAGCCATTGTTTCTGGTTTCCCTAGAGTCAAGGGCAAGAGTTGAGCTGCAAGGGAAGACTGGGTTTAGGTGAGGAGTGGGAAAGAGAGAGGAGACCCAGGTAGGGACATGTCACTTGTGGGAAGACTAACCCCGTATTGGGCAATGCGAACTTAGTTGATTTATACCAAGAAGACGTAAATGCCAGGAGGAGGGAGTTCCTTCTTTGCTAAAGCACAACTGGTGGTTTGGGAACAGCTACAAACATATATTTCGGATTTTCCAGAGCAGTCTGGATTTTAAATATTTGCTTTCGTTATCCCCGTAAAACATCAAAATATTCCAGAAATGTAAATATTTTGACAAGCAGTTAACTCAGTTGAAAGCATTACAAATGTGTGAATTCATTCTGTTGGTCCTGAGCAGGAATTCAGGGACCTCACATGGAAAACTCTCTGTCCCTGACAAGTGGCTTCTGGGAAGCACAGAAGTCATCAATGGGTTCTGGCCCTGAAAAGCCTCTTCTAAAATGTAAATTCATTATTCAGAGACTTGTCAAGAGATGTTGCGGTGTGGGGGGTGGGGGGGAGAATAAAGAATGACTGAACAAATAAAGTTCTTCTCACAAGTGTGGGTTAGGAAATATGCGAGCAATTTCACAAGCAGATGAATGAA
The DNA here is from genome assembly GCA_004023965.1 of Spilogale gracilis. Classification (NCBI taxonomy): domain Eukaryota; kingdom Metazoa; phylum Chordata; class Mammalia; order Carnivora; family Mephitidae; genus Spilogale; species Spilogale gracilis. The sequence goes on along the minus strand of PITA01028542.1, from coordinate 9,907 downwards.
CATGAAAGTATGTGCTTTTTGCCGTATTCACATTTTTCATTAAAATTTTTTCTCTTTTAATAGGGGAATTTTTAAAATAGGTGACTGATTGAACTGTTATGTTTCTGTAAGATCTTTCACATAAATGAGCTCAGAAATCAGAGGACGTTCTCTGAGTGAGGAAGCCATGTTCCATTTGGAAGTGGGCGGCAAAGCCAGTTTCTGTCACTTTTGTCGGATTTGCAATAGATTACTTAAAGTCTTGAAGACTCCGGTCCTTTGAAAAATGGTGCAAGTAAATACCTCATAAATTTGTTGTGTGGGGGTTAAGTGGTTGTAAAATGCTTGGCTGAGAGTAGATATTCAATAAATGATAGCTGCTCGGAGCGCCTGGGTGGCTCAGTCGGTAAAGCGTCGGACTCCTGATTTCCTCTCAGGTCACGATCACCGGGGCGTGAGATCGAGCCCCACTTCAGGCTCTGCGCTGGGTGTGGAGCCTGCTTAAGATTCTCTTGTCTCCCTCTGTCCCTCTTTCTCTCTCCCTCTCTAAAATTAAATAAACAACTAATAGCTGCTATGTACAATATTAATAATAGAAAGGTGTGCAAGAGTCTTTGAGAGTCAGTACGAGTTCTGCCTTTTCTCTTCCTCCCCCCGAGTGCCTGGCTACGGCCCACAGGGTTCAGGAGCTCGGCCTGAGCCCAGTGACACAGCCGTGCCCCAGAGCCCCTGCTGATGGGAGACCAAGAGGGAGAATGAGTAAAAACCCCGCTTCTGCTTTATTCAACTGAAACACGGGGGTTGTTCGTTACTGCAGCCTGGGAAGCCTCTCCTGACTGAGGCAAGAGGAAACCCAGAAGCTTCTACCGCCAGCTCTCGTGGGAGCCTGCGGGAGAGAGAGGACCAGGGCCAGGCCCTGGACCGAGACCAAGTGGACACGTGGGCTGTGGACAGGGTGGTCCATTCGGGGAGGAGGCGATGGGCCCTCCAGCAAGGAGCACAGAGGGCATGGAGCTTCATCTTCTAACACACATCGAGACAAAGAAATGATCGTTCTTTGGAATGGTGTTGCATTTACTGGCTCGGGACCAGGAAAGACCCAAGGGAGGTGACAGGGGTCCGGAGACCTCCCACGTGTTCTTACTGCTGCCATCTCTTTTACCTGTCGAGGCTGACAGGGCGGCAACGTTATCTTCATTTCCACAGCAGGGGGACCACGGGCTGGGTGACGGTGGCCGCTCTGAGGGTCGCACGGTCCGTGCCTGTGGGGTCTACGGAGAGGCAAGTGACTGAAGGTGAGTGCCTCAGCCCTCCACCATACTTGTCCAGATTCCACTAGGGACCCCCCCGCTCCCCCAAGGGTCTGCTGTCCCGTGTCTGGGTTCTCGCAAAGACATGTCATCTAACCTGGGCATGTTTGCAGACACACAACAAAGCAGTTTTTCTGTATTCCCGTCAGGTGGCGACACTTCGTGGCTGAAGTTGAAACTGAGGTCTTTCTCAAATTAAAAGATCTTTGGATGGTAAAATGTCTTTGGGCCCTTTCTCTTCCTAGGCCTCTTTGTTCTCTGTACGGAGGAAAGATGGAGTGTTCTGCTTCAGATAGAGTATGGCGTCCTTCTCAATCTCACCAGCTTTCTCAGCTGTCCACCCGGGGGCAGAAGCCTTGATAGAATAAGATATTGGGGTGCGGGCATTTCACCCACACCCAAGAGGCTGATGAGGGTAAACTGCCTTCTGTACATGGAATTACCAGTGCCCCGACCAAAGCCCGGGGCAGAGCACCATCCTCTAAATATCCTGATTCAGTGTTTTCCAAACTCTAATCCACAGAACCCAAGTTCTAGAAGACCCAATCAGTGCCTCGCTACTAAGAGGTTCTGAAGTGAAGACATCTGGGCGTGCACTGTATTTTATATCCCCCTTCAGTGAGTTGAATTGCTTGTTAGCTCTGATCAACAACACTCTTAAGAAAGGCTTGACTACTGGGCGCCTGGGTGGCTCAGTTGGTTAAGGGACTGCCTTCAGCTCAGGTCATGATCCCGGAGACCCGGGATTGAGCCCCACATCGGGCTCCCTGCTTGGCAGGAAGCCTGCTTCTCCCTCTCTCACTCTCCCTGCTTGTGTTCCCTCTCTGGCTATGTTTCTCTCTGTCAAATAAATAATAAAATAATCTTAAAAAAAAGAAGAAGAAGAAAGGCTTGAGGCTCTGACAGGTCTTCAAATAAAAAAGAAAACTCTTCGACTCAAATAGATTTAATTATGTGGGACTTCAACTGTGTTTTCTCAAATCTGTTTGAATTTGACTATGAGGCATTTTTAGTACAGCAAATGATTAACATCCTGAGAAACAGTGAACCTTGACACACTGACTTAAAAGTTGCTATCCTAATTGATTCCCCATGACTTGGGCAGCACAACCTCTGATCTTGTCCAAAGAAGTAAATTTGGGAGGCTAGAGATGGAATTCGTGGGCCATGTTCAGTCCAGCCAAGACGTTTCCATGAAGTCCCTCAAGGAGTCAGCCTGTTGCAGCTGGGAGGCCTCCAGAGTTAGCAAAGATGTTCATGAATTTCTGGGGTTCATTGGCAACTGCCAACTGCTTCTTCAACCCTTTCCTTTGTTTTGTACTCTGCACGTTCCAGTAACTGATCATCTTGAGATCAGTAAGGAATTCACTGGGTGGATCATAATCAAGGCTGTTTTGTGTTCAGTTATGTCTGCACTAGACAGAGTAACAGTCCCACAGAGATGTCCCTGCTCTCGTCCCTGGAACCTGTGAATGCGTTCTCTCACAGGGAAAACGGGACTTTACTAAGGTGGTTAGGGATCTTGAGATGGTGAGGTTGTCCTGTATTATCTATGTGGACAAGTTTAATCACAAGGGTCCTAAGATAAGAAGATCAGAATGAGATCTGAAGCAGAAGTAGGGGTGACAGGCTCTGAAAATGGAGGAAGGGGCCATGAGCCAAAGAATGCGGGGCAGGCTGCCTTCTAGAAACATGAAAATGCAAGGAAATGCATTCTCCCCCAGACCCTCAGGAGGAATACAACCCTATCTATACATTGATTTTAGCCTGGTGAGATTATTTTGGCCTTCTGACCTTTAGAATTATATTGTTTTAAACTACTAAATTGTGGTACTTTGTTACAAGAAACTAATGCAATGCCTGGGGCACCTGGATTACTCCCAGGGTCTGGGATTGAGCCCTACATTGGGCTCGCTGCTCAGTGGGGAGCCTGCTTCTCCCTCTGCCTACTGCTCCCCCTGCTTGTGCTCTCTTTCTCTCTCTCAAATAAATAAATAAAATCTTAAAAAAAAAAAAAGAAAGAAACTAACACAATACCTTAGTCCTGTCCTATCTCAACTAGCCCAGACACACACTTTCAAAACTAGAGCATCCCCTCTAAAAGGAGAGTATTCTGAACTAGGAGGAGCCAACTCCTACCTCCAGGAAGCTGGGCCCCCTCTGAGGGCAATTGCCCCCTCTGGGAGTAAGAGTTATTGGTTGTTGTCATGGCTGCCTCAAGACATCCAGGGACTGACTCTGAGGGCATGCTCGGATCACCAGAAGCAGGGACAGTTGAGGCAGACTGAGGTATTCAGGTCTAGAGCAGGGACCATGGGCCACTTTCTTCAATGGATTTGAGTTTATCTTCTGCCATATACGACTCAGCCAGTATCCTGAGTGAGTCTCCCGCCTCCGAGAGGTAGAGCACATACCAAGAGGTAGTCTCATTCTAGGAAGTCATGCGACCAAATGTTGTGGCTATGCATCTTGAACCCAACGTGGAGAAAGTGGATCTATGATATGGCATCTGGGCTCTAGAGGCCCTCAGAGATAGCCCTGGGAGACCCCGAATGTCAGCATGGCTCGCCGTTAGCTCTGGTACTCCACAGACAACCTCATGGAAATGATCATAAAGATCTTCTACCGGGACGCTTGGGTGGCTCAGTTGGTTAAGCGCCTGCTGTCAGCTCAGGTCATGATCCCAGGGTCCTGGGATAGAGCCTGGAATTGGAGTCTTCTCCCTCTGCCTCTGTCCCTTCCCCGTATTTGTGTTCTTTCTTGCTCACTCTGCTGTCTCGTAAAAATAAATAAACCTTAAAAAAATATCTTCTACCTCCATGGATTCCCAAAGCACGTCTTGTTTCCTTTCTTTTTGTTTGTTTGTCTGAGGTGGGAGGGGTAGAGAGCATTGTCTGCTTTTTGATTCCATCCCTTGGTGGGCATCTAGGTTTTAGGTAATTTCAAAGTCTCTCATCGTAACGCGTGCCTGTCCAGCGTCTCATTCCCACATTGTGGCCAGGTGGAAACTGTCAGTTGGGATGAGCGCCCCATCTTTGCTGCTGTACCTCCTAAGACAGTGTGATTAATTCACCTATTCCCCAGAAAGGACCAGGGTCAGAGCAGTGGGAGTGGTCATCCAACTCTCCTCTCACATGGGAGACCATCGGTATGATAATTCTCTCCTTGGTAGAGCTGAGGACACCCAAGTCCTGACCCACCAGAGCTGGAGTCCTAAAAGATGATATTGGATAGGCAGGGAGAATCAACCAGTCATCGACAATTCCTCAAACATTCGTGCTCCTCTGTTTACATCTAGCATAAGTTCTCTGGTGGATAATCCAGACTCCTTCTCCCCAGGGTTTTTGATTACAGTGAAAGATTCATAGATAGGCCATTACATGCATGTGGATTCCAGCCAGTGTGTTCTCCAGCCCTTGCTCCTTCCCTGCCCTGGATCTCCTCCCATTTGACCTCCCATGCCTCGGTTTCACTTTCCGCTTAACCTACTCCTGGATCTTGAGTCTCTTTAATTCACAGATTGTGGTTTTTGGTTGTCAGCTGACAAGGGGCACCCCACTTCTGCCCATTCCTAAGTTCCCCCAAACCTGGGCAGGGATATTCCCTGGCCCCAATGGACATGGCAGAGATGACAATGAAGGGCTTAGAGGCATTAGGAAAATCGCTGAAACTGGAGACCTAACTGGGTGCCATGGTCTGAATGGTGTCCCTCCCAAATAGTCCAAATGCTTATCTCCAACGTGATGACCTTGAGAGATGATTAGGTCATAAGGGTGGGGCCCTCCTGAATGGGACTAGTGCCCTGACCAAAGAGGTTCCAGAGAGGTCTCTTGCCACCTTCCCTAACGTGAGGACACAGCAAGAAGTCGGCAGAGGGTGCTCGCCAGTTGCTTGTAAGCTCCCCAGTGTGTGATAGTTTGTTAGAGTGTCCCCAGCAGACTCAGACACTGGGTGAAAGGAAAAAGTTAGAAATGCAGTTTCACTGGATAAAAGGCAATATCAATTGAAGCATACATGAAAATGTTTATCATCTACATTTAATTGCTCTGTAGCATAAAACAATTATGTATGTTGGTAAATAAGCATTGTATTAATATATTGTCACTTTAGATTTCCCCAATTAACCCTCTACAAGGTTAGTCAGCCTTCCTAATTTATTGCTCATGTAACACAGTCATCTGTTTCCAACCTAGAAAATCAGTGGGCATATTCCTCGGGCTTATGAGCTCTCAGTGCTATGCCTTGACATCGCGCCTGGAGATACAGAGCAGAGGTAGTTTGGTGGTTTCTCCGCCCAAGGTTGAGTAAACAGATGTCCCGGAGTTGATTTTACCCAGAATAATTGCATACAAAGAGCACAAATGTTTAATTAATCAGGAATCTTGTGCTTATTATCTTTTCACTGGGTTTCCACTGATAATGACCCAGAGGAAAATTCTTTTCCTTTGTGTGAATGATATTTTATTTAAAGGTTTTCATTTCATCATCTGATTTCCTCCCCCTTCTAGTGAGGGAAGGAAGGGGCTGCTCGAACCAGCACCTGTGCTAGCCACAAAAGGAGCCCCCCCTCCCCCCAAGCTCCTGACCTCGGAGAAGCGGGGACATGGCTGGACGGAGGGCATTTCACCACATGAGTCAGGCTCGGGACCATGTGGAATCCAGAATAATTTACTATTCTACATTCACTCGATGCAAACTTCCTTTCCCCAAATCAAAGTTGGGTGGAAAAAAAGGGAGTTATGGCAAGGGCTGACGCTCAATAAAATGGGAAGACAGTTGTGTATGAAATGAGGTTTGAGTTTTCAGGACTCAACGTTGCGGTTCGGGCTGGCTCGCTAATGAAGGACCTACTCCCCTAACCTGGTGCGCGGCACAAAGCACTAATCAGGGCATTGTTTGCATTAAAGGGCCGGGTTTTCCGGTGGGTAATCATCAGGGAAACCCAGTCAAGGGCGAACAAGGACGGCGGCCCTGATTAATCAAACATCTGCACTAGGGCTAAAAGCGAGACTAACCCTGTCGGTCATACTCGAGCTGTTGCTTTTGCCTCTCATGGAACCGGGAAGCACTGTCGGCTGAAATCCCCCGCCTGGGAAGCTCTGCATTCAGGGCAGATCAGGTTCCATCTTTCTATACTATTTTGGCTTCTTCCTGCGTCTCTAGGTATCAGGATTGTGGGCAGGGCAGCGGTGTGCCGTAGCTTACCTCCTCCAGAAGAAAGCGACATTCGAGCTAGCCTTGAAGCACAGGCGGAAGCTGGAAATGGGGAGATCTGGGGTCGGCTGGTCCGGGAAGGGCATCCCAGGGAGGGGGACCCGTGCGAACAAAGTCAGGGTGTCTGGAACTATAGAGTGCCACCTGACAACTCCGAAGTCTGGCCTGATTGGGGCCCCGGGGCTGTAAAGCTTAGCGGGAAGCAGCGTCGTGAAGATAAGGCTGAACCCCAGCTCGTGGAGTTAGAGGTTCATTCTGAAAGCCATCTGAGGACACTACTGGGAGCTTCTTGGGTGGAGAGCGGCATGACCAGAATGGTGCTTCCAGAAGACGATCTAGAGTAGTGGGGAGGGCGGCCACATGAGTAGGAGGGTAAGCGGGTCATTCCTCGGCTGATGCCTCAGCTGTGGCCGCCAGAAGCCGCTGTCCTGCGCTGAGCCCTGTGACTCCCAGCCGTGGCTCAGCACCGCAGGGACACTGGGACACCGAGTCCCTGACGGGGGTCTAGCTCCAGCACCTCCGGGAGCTGCCCTCGGGCTACACTGCCAGCCAAGGGGTTTCTGCTGATCTTTTTTCTCTCCTTTTCCCGGGGTTAGAGCCGCCCGGCCGTCCCACAGCTCTGCCAGCCTCTCTTGACTCCTTCGCCATGTTCTCTCACACACCTTCACCCTCATAGAGCTTTGCACGTTGAAGGCCATCCCGACATCTGCTTCTTGGAGGAGGGACCTGTCTTGGTGTTAGTCTTGGACTGAGGTACCTGGTGTCCAAAGGGAAGTTGTTAGGAGCTGGCTGGGGAGAGCACACGATGTGTAGTTGCGGAAGGGGAACCAGGGAAGGTCGTAAAGCAGCGGAGGGCGAGAGAGAGGGTTTGGAAGGGGCAAAGTGTTCGGGTTTGGCTTCAGTTTCACTTTGCCCTCAATGAAGAAGACACATTAAAAAAAAAATCGTGCGTGACACATTAAAAAATGCCCACCTTTCATGCCAGGTTTAGATCTTACGTGTTTTTCAGGCAGCTGGGATGCCACTGCTCAGTCCTAGGTGAAGAGCTTTGTTTTAAAGGACTTAGATTGGGGATGGTAAATAGACTCTGCTTGCGGAAGAACTCTGATAAATTGGTAGTGACCTTGGGGGGCTGTGCTCCAAAGGACTGTGCAGCCATGCGGAAGGCACTGGGGTTGATTAATGTGGTCTGTTATGGTTGAGGGAGCGGAGGCAGTGGGCTAAGGGCTAGCCTTTGACAGCCCTGCCCATGGTGGTGATTCCTTAAAGGCAGCAGCCTGTGCCCAAAAGGAGGCTGTTGGTATAATCGGGGGAAGAAGCAAGAGGGCTTGAAATAGCTGGGAGTGGGAAAGATCAGGAGGTAAATATGAGAATCACAGAACTAGGGGGAGCAAGACTGGGGAATCAAAGAGGGCACAAGGTAAAGGAGGGGGAAGAATCAGGTAAGGTTCTGAGGTTTCCATTACTGGTGTGTGTGCGTGTGTGCGTGCGCATGCTTGTGTGGTAACTAATCAGACTATACACTCCTCACCACCCAGCCTGGGAATTAAGTCACGACCCTCCAGACCCGTAGTGTTATCGCCATCAGTCTGTCTTTTGATGGTCATTAGACCCACGTGCGGTTTTTGTTTTTTATACGGGTGGAACGTTGGGCAGAGACTCATTCTGTCGTCTTCATTCAACTGGAATCCCTCATATGCCCAGGTTCAAGTTCAGTTATACACGTGTTTGTTCTTTATATGTACAGAAGTATATAGGAATTCCGTCTGTTCTGAAGTCACTTCAGAAAGGCTCCAAGCACACCGTCCACCGTTGAATCGCATCATTCAATTTCTCTTTACTGGAAAGAGAATGTATTGGTTTAAAGTGGGTGTAGATCAAGAATATGAACAACGCTTGATATTCAAGCCGTTTGCACAGTTGTGTTAAAGACAAAAGAACATCTGTTTGGCCTCACTGCAGGAGGCCCCATGCTTGGTCACGCATGCACCCACAGGGAGGGAAGGGGGTGACAGAGGCTCTGGGGCTCGTCACCACAGACTTCAGAGGACTGACTCACTTCCCTTCCCGAGATGCCAGCCACGGTTTGTGGTGGTGGCTCCCTACACAGGAGAAACTCTTGACATTCCTGCCTCTCCTGTTCCATGTGATCTCGTCCCAAGGTGCCAGCTCCTGGCTTTCCAAACTGGGGACGCATACATTTTTTTAAGAGGGTGGAGGGAAAATCAACATGAAGACTAATGGACTTCAAAGCAAGGAGAGAACAAAAATACTGGAAATTTTTGTCCATGATTCAACTCTCAGGGGCACACGTGTACCCTGGAGACAAGGAGGAGAACCAAATCTAGTTTTGAGGCCAGAGCCTTGAGTTTAAGAGATCATTTAGAGAACTCACTGAGTGCAACACAACCGTGAAAGTAGTTGTTGAATTCTGCCTTGTCCACATTCTCTCTCTCTCTCTTCTCACCCTCCCTCCCACCCTTTCCTTTTTAACGGTGGTGAGACTTAGCTCTAAAATGAATTTTAAGTTTAAGAGAATTCATTTAAAAATATGTTCTCGAGCCTACATTTATAACAATAATTTCTCCCAACTGGAACTCGAACATATGTTCCACATATGTGGTAATGCTATGGTGTAACATGCTATTTACGAATACCACACAAAAGTAAAATCCTAATCTAATTTTAAGTAGCATGGGAAATTTCTAGTGAAGAGCAAATTCAGTATTTCATGCCAGAAAAGTTTCGAAAAATGCCCGGTACAAACCTAATGATAAGCGTTAGGTCGTGGGTAGGTAAATGGCTCGTCGTCCTCTATGTCGGCAACATCCAGCCCAGCTCTAATCACACTGTCTATTGTGATTGGCTAAATTACCCAGATCTGTCGCACCTCGATTTCTCACTCCAACTTCTCACCTTCTTGCCAGAGCACTGCTCTCTTGATTGGATCTGGACAGGACTTTGGGGAAATTGGATGTTCAGTTAAGTTAATCACAGGTGTGAATTCCTTATGGGCCCCCAGAGGACAGCCCATAGAATGTGTTTCCCAGCTGGAAGAGGTACCCTGACTTCTCATATGGAACCACTTCCTGAGGGGAGGGGATGATCCCTGGCTGCCAAACACGGCCATTTGTGTAGTGGCTTGATTGTGTAAAACATGTTTTGGTGGAGTAGATACCACGTGCCATGACCATGACTTTAACCCCTGAGTTGGGTGAGGAGATGGGGACTCACAGGACTCAGCTGTATAGGCAGCCTGTAGATAGGTAGGGGCCGAACTTGCCCTTTGTGGGCGACCACCGCCTACTCCCCTGCAGGAGGAACTTGGCCAATGCCTCTCATTTTGCAAAATGGCGCCAAACAGGCCCCGGAGAGATATTATCAAAGGCCTTTTTGTCTTAGAA
>PITA01028540.1:0-19128 GCA_004023965.1 Spilogale gracilis | reverse complement strand
AAAAAAAAGAGTCAACCTTAATGTCTTAATGTTGAAGCTCTAATACAAATTTTTAATTACTGGCAGCACTATACTATCAAGCAAAAGAAAGAATATCTTCTTTAAATAAGATAAATACAATACTTCACTGGGGAATATATCGAGCACATTTTTTTCCCTTTACATATGTACATCCAATGGTGGTAGTTTATGGGCTAATTTAAAAAACAAATGCAAATTAAAACATATAACGGAAGCCACGTTTTTCTCAAGAATGGTATTATATACATGCCACATAGCCTGTTTTTATAGCAGGTCCTAGTTTGCCAGACTTTAATGGCAAAACACTAAGTTGTGAGTTTGGTATTCTCCACCTAGCTCTTTCTCCCTGTCCTGGAGAATCTGGCGGTGAGTAGTGTTGAGAAACCAGCTTGACCCCATTTCTCTTCTCAGGGGAAGCTCTACTATGACATGATATTCATATCCTTAAGATGCAAGGCCTCCCACAAATCCACTGGATCACAATGTTCTGTTTGATACATTCTGTTGCTTCTTCACTTGTGTTGTGCTTTTCAGGTGCTGTCTTATTTGTTCCTTTCTTAATCTTTTCTGCTTTGTTTACATCTTTTTCAACTCTCTTCCAGTTGGTCTGCTTATAACCGCTATGACTGGCAATCTGAAGAAGAAGAAAGCCACCACCTACTGCAGTTTCCAGCTTTCTGGAACGAAACTCCTGCACACCAGCCAGTCCCTTCGCTCACTGCAATCTGGGTGGCACTGAGTATTTTTCTGTCAGGTCTGGAACCGTGGCCAAACATTTGATTCCACTAATGCTGTCTTCTTACATACTCAATTAAATCCAACACTGTAAGATTCATCATTGCTTTCATTTTTTTTTAATATTTTTTAAAAAGATGTTATTTATTTATTTTGACAGAGAGAAACACAGCGAGAGAGAGAACACAAGCAGGGGGAGTGAGAGAGGGAGAAGCAGGCCTCCCGCCGAGCAGGAAGCCCAATGTGGGACTTGATCCTGGGTCTCCGGGATCATGACCTGAGGCAGTCGCCCAACCAACTGAGCCACCCAGGCGTCCCTCATCATTGCTTTCATACTCTTCCTGGTTCTCCGTCCCATGGTACTGCTGCCACAGGTGGTTCCTTTCAGCTGTAACTGAAACATCACTCTGCCCCTCCCTCACAAAGGCTATGAGGAGTGTGGTGTTTGTCTATGTATTTAATGGAGGAGGGTCTCACAAGCGGAAATGCTAACACTTTCACTGGGTCTTTGTGTAACCAAGTAAGCAGCCAAGTAAAAAAGCTCACATCCTCTTCCCAAAGAGACATGACTGGGTCCCCTGGGTGGCTTAGCAGTTAAGCATCTGCTTCGGCTCAGGTCATGAACCCAGAGTCCAGAGATCATGCCTCGCATCAGGCTCCCTGTTCGGCATGGGGCCTGCTTTTCCATCTCCCACTCCCCCTGCTTGTGTTCCCTTTCTAGCTGTGTTTCTCTCTGTCAAATAAATAAATAAAATCTTTAAAAAAAAGAGAGAGAGAGATACATGACTGCCAAATGTAGTACGTGATTCCTGATTGGATCCTAAATAAAAAAAGAAAAGAACTCTCAAAGATATTTTGGGATAATTGAACACAGTTGAATAGAGATTGAATATGAATAGGGATTCCTAGCTGGTTTACAGGCACATTAAATGTTGAGAAACATGTGTGTGAGAATGTGTGTGCATTTCAAGTAGAAAAATTTGGAAGTATGTCTGTAACCCAGACTGAAGGCAACACTTTGAAAGGAACTGAACCCTAGACTCCCACAAGGCATCGTGGATCCTCCTGCTGGAGCCGTCGGCATCTTCTTCTAGATGGGATAGACCAGGCATGGAGGTGTCTACTGCACCGAGGAGTGATGGAATTACACCAACATCACAAGAAGAAACTCTTCTTCTTCCCCAAAGGTGCCTGGGGATTCATGGCACTCTGCGACAAGAAGTCAACAAGGTTAGCAGATTGGGTGTGTCCCCTTAACTTGGTGGGGATTTTTTTCCTTTTGTTGGATGACATAGCTTAAAATTCCTTCCTGCGTGTGTTGTAATTCCCTCTGGTTTTTCCCAACCCTTTACTGTGGTTGGACAACACCCCTACAACTTTGTGTGTTGGTGACAGGGGAGAAGTGAGACCTGCCCTGTGGTCACAGCCCTCCGTGGAGGCCTTGGCAGGACAGTGGCATCACTGGCAGGGAGCAGAGGTCACTGGGTTCCAGGCGGCATTTTCCAGAAGGGGCGGTGAGCCTCTGCCACTCCCGGGTCTCATTTAAATGTCTCTGTCTCCTTTCAGGTCTGAACTTTGTATTCAGGATTACTAACTCTGAGAACTTCTCTCTGATTGCCAAATCACAGAACGGGAAGTGGTGAGGATGAGCCTCTCCCAAGCCCCGTATTTCTATAGCTATAAAGGGTTTGATTCATGCAGGGGCATTTATTTCAAAAAAAGACTAACACAAACTGAAAAGAACTGAGAAATTACATCCTCCCATTCTTATTTCCAAATTCCGTTCAGGTTTGACACTTATTTGAACAATTTTCATTTTGAAACATGAAAAGGTGGAAGAATCCAGCCTCTTTCTGTTAACAGTAGACAAAGATAAGCATCTCTCCACAAAGGTGTGGGATTATGTTACCCTTCTGGAATCCTGGTAGCCAATTCAAGTTGTTTTTGAAGCACAATGCTACCCATGAGGCCTAAACCAAAAGAACCAGACATTCCAGATTGACTCAAATAATTCCATTTTTCAAATGTAATGTTCTGGCACCTCTGTGATTTCCATATTTGTTGCAGTTTTCATCACACCCTGTGATATTGAATGGCAAGATCAGGAACAGAATGCTTCTTTGAATAACTCAGCTACCTTCCTACCTTGTGGTTGTCAGGTATAAGACAGAGATTGTCAGGAATTAAAGGAAAACACAGTTTCTATTCAAGAATTTAATTCTTTTTCAACACATGTAAAAAGGGGAAAAATTGTTCTGCTTTTTTTGTGGGGAGGGGAAGTCTTCTACAAAAAACAAACAACAACAACAAACCCCCCCACCACCACCACCAAAACCAAAGGAAGGAAATTCTCAATAGAAACTATGGATTTTTTATGATCTTTTTATTTCTGTATGATTTGAGATTTATTAAGAGCCAAACTAAAATCTTTTTTTGTTTTTCACTGTGTCTTATAAGTAGGGGGAAAAATGGCAATAACTATTGAGCTATACAACTCTCCCAGTACATAGTAACTTGGCTTTGCATGCAAGTCGAAATGCTTCTAGAAACCCCATGATAGGAAGGTTAAACCCTGCTCATTTTCTTTGGAGCTATATGGAAACATTCGCAGCTCAGAGCTGGGATGTCCAATCCTGTCGTTTATGTAGCATAAACACATAGCTGTGTTGTCTCTGACTCTACGGAAGAAGAGTCTACAATCGAACTGGAAAACAATTCTCCTGTGCTACCTCTAGTCAAGTATATGTGGGCCAGACTTTTATCAGTTTTTGGTACTCCATGTGATAATCGCCGCTTGCCAAATACGCTTGTTTGAATTATTCCATAAAACATGCTTGATAAATGGACTTATCAAGACCACTAGGTCTTGAGGAACTTAATTAGTCCCAGATGACTCTTCAGTTAAAAGATAAATTTAAATAAAATGTGAATGTAAACATATTTTCAACTCAGAGTTCTATTTTAACCACTGAAGCACATTCTGGCATGAAGTGTTGTATCTATTTTTGACGTTTATGAGTTTTGCATTTGTTGGAAAGCAACAGGATCTCAGGTGGCTGTATCTATTTTTTATATTTATGACTCTTTTGTATTTGCTGGAAACAAGTTCTCAATTTTCTATCTCCAAAATGAAATCACAACAGATGCTTCATGAGGATCTGAGAATGAGTAAATAAGATGGTAGATATAGGGTGTTTATCACAATGTTCGATACAGAGTGACTATTCAGTAAATGTTGCAACTTAATTCCTTCAGCTTGTGGTAGATGTACACACACTTGAACGGTGATTTAAATATATTCATCTCTGTTGGTTTTCAAATTAATGTATTCATCTCTCATCGTGAAGTAATGGATGTTGGTGCACCTAGGTGGCTCAGTTGCTTAAGCATCTGCCTTTGTGACTTCAGCTCAGTTCACTATGGACCTCAGGGTCCTGGGATCGAGCCCTGCATTGTCGTAGGGCTCTCTGCTCAGTGAGGAGTCTGCCTCTCCTTCTCCCTCTGCACCCTGCCCTCTCCTCTCCCACCTGCTCCTGCTCTCTCTCAAAGAAAGAAATTATTTTAAAAAATCAAATAATGGATATTAATAACAATTCAGAGCTATTTTTTTGTGCATTAGTTAAGTTTTAGAAATTTAATTCTCTTACTGATCTGCTCATAAAGCCCTCTGCTTTTCCAGTACAACTTCACCACTTTTTTTCATGCTCCCAACTCACCATTTGGGCAGAACTATGCTGGTCCTGTCATATACTCCACAGTTTCTTTTCCAATTCTATAATTTACACATAACACTGTGAAATTTAAGGGGTATTATCATATAGTGAATCACACATTTATATATTGTAAAATATTTCCTATCATAGGGTTAGGTACTGTGTCTATCACATCACATAATTCCATTTATTTATTTTTTTGTGGCGAGGACATTTAAGATTTACTCTCTTAGGAAATTTCAAGTCTATAACACAGTATTATTAACTGTAATCACCATGCTATCTCTTAGTTCCCCAGAACATATATTTTTCTAATGAATCTGAAACTGGAAGTTTGTACTCTTTCACTAACATCTCCCTATTGCCTACCTCCCACGCCCAGAAACTGCTAACCACCATTCTACTCTGTTTCTATGAGTTCTGCTTTTTTTTTTTTTTTTAGCTTCTATTTTTTATTTTTTTAAGTAAGCTCTGTGCCCAGCATGGGGTTTGAACTCATGACTCTGAAAGCAAGAGTGTGATGATGATCTGTCCACTCAGCCAGTCAGGTGCCCCAAGTTCAACTTTTTAAGATTCCATATATAAGTGAGATCATATGGTATTTGTCTTTCTCTGACTTAACTTAGCATAATGTCCTCAAAGTCCATTCATGTTGTCAAAAACAGTAGGATGTCCTTTCTTGTGGCTGAATAATATTTCATCATATATATGAATAATATTTATTCATAAAATATATGTGAAGAAAATTTCTATGTATATTATCTTCTTTATCAATTAATCTATTGATGGGTACTTAGGTTGTTTCCATACCATGACTATTGACTCCAGTTTCTTGTATCATTTTTTTCCTTGTCCAGAAAACTGCTTTCCCAGTTTCCTTTATTATGATCCTGCTCTTCCTTTAGGGCCTGGTTCACACATTTTTTTTCCTCTTACAAAGTCATTTGTGATTCTCTCAGTCCAAAAGTAATATCTCTCATACAGCCATTCTAATGACATTGAAAGTTTTTTAAATAAAAATTTAAATTTAGAATAGGATTAGATTTACAGAAAAGTTGCAAAGATTGCCTGGAGGATTCATGTCCCCTTAGTTTATGTCCCCTAATGTTCACATCTTACAGTATTATGGTATGTTTGCCAAATTGAATAATCCTGCATTGGTATATGGATTGAGCCAATTTAACATATATTTTAGCCGACTCTTAACTGTAAGCTCCTTGAAGCCAGGCTCTTTGGCTACTAACTTAGTCATTTCTACAAACCGTATAAAGCCAGTCCTTACTATTGTGTACTGAGTACTCACTAAAACATTATTTGTTGAATAAATAATTCCTTCATTGTCTGAACTGCCTACTTCAACAAAACTCCTCAGTACATTTGTTTCTACTGTTTCTATTGAAGTAGAACATGCATGCAGAAAAGTGTGATCATAAATATAGAGCCCAATGATTTTTCACAAAATGGACACACTCATGTAGCTATCACTGAGATCTTCAAACAGGACATTTCCTGCATATTTTCTTTCCCCAGAGGCCCCAACTATACCCCTTCCAGTCTTCCATTTTGACTTTTTCCATTGCCTTCAGTTGTATTTTAACAATGGGACACAGTGTCATGGTTCATGATTATAATGCAACTCTCTTTTATATTGTTATCATATCCATGCAAAGTGGCTTGAATCTATCTATTAAAAAAATTCACTGCTTGATTACAGGAAGTACAATGAAGCAGATTTTCCAACCGTCAAACAATGTCCATTGTCTTTGTAGTTTATATAGTTTCTTCATCAAGGCCCAGCTTATAGTTGGGTGTACCCACTTTGAGCTGAAGGACAATTCTAGCTTGAAAACATCAGTCAGGCCACTGTAGGAAGTAGGATATAAACCATTTTGGTTTCTGTTCCCTTAGAAACACATGGAACAAAATAAAGTTTGCCAAATGGAAATATACAAAGCCACTGGGGAAATAAATGTTATTTTTAAGCTTCTAAAAGGCTATCACAAATAACTGGGAGGAGAATGGAAAGAATTCAAAAAGCAGGTGACCTTTTAACAGGCACAGCACAGCAGGGTTAGTAAGTGCCTGGAGAATGTTGTGATTTGGAGAAAGAGATGCTGAGAGACCAGGTTGGGAGGGACTGACCTCAGTGGACATGATGAGAATGGAGCTGGCTTTTCCCCATTCTATGAGAGCTGGATAGCAAAAAGAAAACCATCCTCCAGAAATGGAAGCAGTGAGAATCCCTGGGTGCTAAAAAAAGGAGCAGATTTGGAGACTTGGGAGCTGGAGGGTTTGTTGCTGGGAGCCAGGCCTGGAGTGTCACCTTCAGAAGACTGGCTTTCTTCTACTCTCACAGCAATTATCACCCTGTGGAGATGTGGCCAGTCCTCTAGGTGGAGACCACAGAGGTGGGGCAAGTGGGTTAGAAGGAGGAGGATGGTTTCACTGTCACTAGAGAAAGCTGCTCTGCAAAGGGGACAGGGAGAAGGGCAG
This sequence comes from Spilogale gracilis, assembly GCA_004023965.1. Taxonomy (NCBI): domain Eukaryota; kingdom Metazoa; phylum Chordata; class Mammalia; order Carnivora; family Mephitidae; genus Spilogale; species Spilogale gracilis. Next base: position 12,166 of record PITA01028540.1, on the reverse strand, counting down.
GCATCGCTTCTGGATTCAGAGGGGGAAAGAAAGCCACTATCACCTGTCTCTGTCCTTCTGAAGGTACATTACTGCTTCACTGCTGGTTCTCAGATGGGTGAAGAATTGACAGGTACTTTACAAAGCACATGCCAATTATACAAATGGCCTGCTTTGTGCTGTGTATTTAAAACAAGACAGAAAACTTTGCCAGTTGGTCAGTCTAGCTTTCCACACAGATAACATTGAGAAACCTGGCTTGACTAGAGACAGTTTGTGCCACATTTTCTCTCATAAAGGGAAAGCCTCCATAGACCAAGCGAAGAGAGAGATGCAGAGGGAGATGCCAAGAGCTGGCTGTTTCTGCTTATCCCTTGGGTTACAGACAACCACAATTCCAAGCACACCAGGGACCTATCATGTTTTGATATTCACATAACTACTAGCATTGCATGCCCTTTACTAAGCAGACAAATGAACAATAGTATGTGTAAGATCTTCTGGGAGCTTGAACATATTCTTTAACCACCAACCTTTCTCCCACCATCTCTGCTACCATAACTTTCAGTTGGGGTGACTTCAGGAGATTAATTAGGCATATGCAGGAGCTTACAGAGACGTATCAGATAGCTTACTGGCTTCGTTTATCCTTGGTTATCTGGAATCTTACAAAAACAAGCAAATCTCTCTTTATAGAAGGACAGTCACAGCAAGGCAGAAAATACACTAAGTGGTGTTTCTCTTCCTTCACTTACGGCCCAGTGCTTTCTCTGAATTTCCCTGCTCTCTCTTTCTCTCTTTCTCTCTTTCTCTCTTTCTTTCTTAGAATGAAACAAGAATTTTCCCAGAGACTACAGTGGAGCTTGTGACTAACAGAATTAAAACTGACTGTCCAACGTCAGTGCTCTAAAAATCATCATCAGCCTCTTATCTTTATGGATAGTTTTTCTTTTTTTAAGGTCTTATTTACTTGACACAGAGAGAGAAGAGCGAGTACAAGCAGAAGCAGCAGCAGAGGCAGAGCAGAGAGAGATGCAGTCTCCCCACTGAACAGGGAGCCTGATGCAGGGCTCTATCCCAGGATCCTAGGATCATGACTTGAGCCAAAGGCAGACACTTAACCAACTGACCTACCCAGGTGCCCCTGAGACTTTTTCTTTTAAGTGCCAGGTTACTGTTTTTCCTTGATCTCTTTTTCACCCAAGTAAGACATGCATCCTTCCCTTCAACTAACCTCCACCTCCACTGCAAAGCCTGTGACATCCCAAATCTCATCCTACATGCTCTGCCATATCAGCTCTCTATCCTAGTTCTCTATGACCAGTAATATGGAAAAGAGCAGAAGTTTCCAAGTTTCTGTCTCCTAAACATACTTGGTGAAATTCTTAGGGCTTGTATGCTCCACCAACCAACAACCCCCAAACAGGGATGGTGTACCCACTATCTATATACCAGTAAAAGTTAGAGACATACTAAATGCTGATAAATTGAAATTATATTTAAGTAACTGATGATACATCCACTAAGAACTCTTTATGAGCTTTAAAGCAACCTTTACTAAAAGTATATAACATGTTTCTGCTACAATATTAAGTAAAAAAAAAGGTAGGATACAAAATAATGTACTTATAACACGACTGCAGCTGAGCAATGCTTAAAATCTGTTTGGAAAAAGAAAGGAAGAAAAAAAGAAAGACTGGACACATATGTTTCAGAATTAACAGTCGGAGCCCTGAGGATGAAGCTTTAGGTGATTCTGTCTTTGTAATTCTCCACCTTTTATAATTATGAAAAAGAAAAAAACCTTGAGCTTCTGCACTTAACCAGTAAGCAAAAGTAATGACAGCGGCGCTGCCGGGCACCGAGCGCTCCGGGGACCACAGGGCGCATTTGGCGGTGGCTGCCTGGGCCGGGCGGGGTCCCAGGGACAGCGTCCAGGACACAGGATCCTGCTCCTGCAGGAGCTTTCAGAAAGGAGCCTGATTATCTCTGAGCAAATGACTTCATCCCGAGAAACGCAGAAAGTGCTGATTAATCCCGAACTGAGGACTAATCCCTGGAAAGAACACGGGTCAAGTAACACAAGAGGTTGCCCCCAAGCGCTCCGGTCACAGGGCCGCAGTCAGGTCTGCCGCGCCGCCCCCCGGGACTCGCTGCTCCGCCGGCTGAGCAGGTGGCGCATGCGCAGCCTGCAGGCCGGCCCCTCCATCCGCCAGCGCGCCACCTGTTCGGCGTCGCCCGCCTCGCGCCCGCCTGGGCCGCTTCTCTCTCGGCTGCGACTTTGTATACTGCTTGCTTAGTGGTCGCCAACCGACCAGCACTGCTCTGAAACTGTCACGGTGGTGGGAAGACATTGGCCGAGATCTCACTCGTCCTTGGAGAAAGTTCTCACACAATGTGAGAGAAAATTTGTAAAACGTTGTCTGCGCTCTTGAGAGAAGAGTGATCAAAAGGACTCTGGGAGACTGAGATGTCGGTAGGGGCACCTGCCTGCAAAATACATTCCTCTTACGAAGGACTTTGTAAAAAAGTTCTGAAAAGAAACCTGGGTGAGGTCAGGCAAGCAGAAGGAAGACTTGAAGCGTTTCAAGTGGGAAGCTACTGTGCTCCGCTCGGAAGGAAATGCTGAAACGAGTGCCCAGGAGCAGACGGAGCGCGGGGTGTCTCCATCTTGCCTGATTCACGGCGTTGCCTCTTACCGCGGATGCTCACGCGAACTTGGCCTTGTGGCCAATCTTTAAGGAGCCCTCTCTGGCGCCCTGCAGCGCAGTCCCCCAGCCCCTCCAGACTGCACTTGTCGTCTGGTTTGTTAGGCACATGTTAAACAGCGAACCTCACCAGTGTGCAGTCAGGTGACAAAGCACCTGGCACCTGCAGATGAGTGAAACTTGAGCTGGAGTTCTGGTCCAGGTGAGCGGAATTGGCACCCCTCAAAATACAGACACAAATTGCCCTACTGATTTGTTTTAATCACGTCAAGGCTTGTCAGCATCTTTCTATTTTCTTTCCTTTTTTCCTTTCTCTTACAAAACAAAGGTCTCCCTAGGTTTGTTTTATGAACTTCACCAGTACACTTAGTGCTGCATCAGGTTGGATGCCTTGGCAAAGAGAAGGGCGTTTTTATCTTCTTTTGATCATCTTCGGAGTCTCAGGCGTTTGAGTCTTTTGAACTCACCTGCATTGTTTGACGCTAGCACAGCTACTGCTACAACTGTGGTTCTCTCTTGATTATATTTCTTTGGCTCAAATATAGTATCTTTTCTGTCTCTTGTGCCTGAGGGAATGGAGGAAGGTTCCTAAGCCATCAGCAGCAGCTTGAGTTCCTATGACCTCTTCGGAGTTCATAGTAACCTGAGTCAGCAACAAACTGGGTTTAGGAGAAACAGCAGGTTTATGTAGTTCAGAAAAGATAACACAGTTCCAAGACATGGGAAGACCAGATAAGATGTTTGGTAGTTGCTAAAATCAGAACTTCTCAAACTGGGGTGATCAGAATCACCCAGGCAACTTAAAAATACAGACTTCCAGGTTTGGTATTGGGACAGACATCTGTGTTTTTCAAAATTCTTGGGAGATTCTGACATCAGCAAGGGCAGGGCCCACCAGTTTATGGCTTGGGCTATTGTGAATCAGGGGCAATACGGTGTGCCTGGGGTTGGAGTTGCTGATCAGAATTCATAACATTCTGGAGATACGTTTGGCCCAGTTTGCCAAAATTTTGTACCATTACTTTAGGGTATGGCCTTAAGACTTGGGATTCAAAGCTGAAGGGACCTAGGAAGAGGACATACAGAGGTACCTACCTCCTGAGAGACTAGGAAGCAAAGGTATGCAGGTCTGTAAGCCCTGGGGGAAGGGAGTTAGACTCAGGACAAGGAATGACTAGTGGAGAGGGATAGTAACAGGAAAATCCAGAGTAGATGTACAGCTCTGTTGAGCATCCACTGCCTGACTCCCAGTTCCACCACCAGGGAAGAGTTGTACATTAAAACTTATAGGAACCTGAAACTCACTCTTAGACAAGAGTTCTAAACGCGGTAAGCTTTGACTGAAGGAGATAATAGTAATATTAATAATAATTGCTAACATAAATGATGTTGTGGTTAGCATTTATTGAGCACCGTGCTAAACACTTTACAAGAATGAGCCAGTTTAATCCCTCATAACAATCTTTTGAGGTAAGCTGTATATTCAGTTTACAGATGAAGAAACCAAAGCTCATAGAGTTTAGGTGAATCATCAAAGAATTCCCAACTAGTTGGGGGCAGAGACAGAACTTGAACATAAGGCTCTTTGCCTATAGAATGTGAGTTCTTTTGATGTGAGACTTCTCATTTCAGAGGCCAGTTTATTCCCACAGTGAAGTTGAATGCAAGTCAAAGAGTGGGGTGGTGGTGAAGAGAAACATAGGAATGAATGATGGTAAATGCTAAAATATGCAAGGAGCAATTAATTTGAAAACTCCCATCTTATATAATTGGGGTCTTATTTTAAGATTTTTTTTTTTTATTTTAGGGAGAGAGACAAGTGCATACACAAATGGAAGGAGAGGCAGAGGGAAAGAGAATCCCAAGCAGAGTCCTTGCTGAGTGAGGACCCTAATGCTGGGCTCATCTCATGACTCTAAGATCATGACCTGAGCTGAAATGAAGAGTCAGATGCTCACCCAACTGAGCCACCTGTGTGTCCTGGGGTTGTTCATAGTCTGAGATATATAGTTTCTTGACACCTTGATATCAACCTGAGGGTTAGGTAGGCACATAATAAACCACATAAGTGGGCCTAGAGGAGAGTTAGGTTCTAAATCTTATTTTAATAAACAGCCATTCGTACCTTTGCAGAATCGTTTAAAAAAAAAAAAACTAGTATAGTTTTGTTAATATAGCCTTCACATTTTAGCAGTGTCTCTAACGTGCTCACCAACTTGGTTTGAGGAGGAGATTGGTAACGACTTGAAAACTACATTGTCCTTGTAACATGGGCTTGAGAGTCCGGTGAGGGAAGAGTAAAGGAAATGACAAAGCACCCTTTGGAGAATGATGACTGAAATCTATGTATGAAAATAATCACACCTTGGGGATCTTGGAGGGTCTGCAAGCACTACTGATTACTCACCAGTTGTAAGCTCTCCCAGCATTAATCCATCTTGGCAGTGGGAAGGACATTACCACATGACTGCCTTGCCTGCTGGCTTCTTACAAACTCCTGGCTGGAAAAGAAAATGAGTGAATATCACTCTGGAAGATGGAATTGTTTCTTGCATACAGTCTACCTCATGGAGGTCCTTCAAGGAAGTAAACCAGGTTTTAAAATTTTATTTTTCTGTTGACCACATTCCAACAAATTTTGAAGCATCTAATTCCTATCTTGGAAGAGTTTCCTTAAGGTTTGACCAAACTCATGTCAGGGTAGTAGCCACTGAGATTATTTTTTTAGCCCTATTGTAATTTTAGACATCATTGAAAATGTCAAACTTTGCCCACATCATATTGCCCAAGAAGGGGGAAAAAACTGTTTGGTTCTTGAAGGTGCTTTAACATTTTTAGGTCAATGTTTACTTCATTTTTTGCACCTAACTTGGTTGGAGGAGTGATGATTGAGGGAGAAGTTTACCAGAGTTTCAGTACGATTCTCAGGACCATTTGAGCTGGCTAGCACATGGAGAAGCCTGAGAGTGAAGGGGGAGAGAAGGAAGAGCTGTCTCTTGCGGTTGTGCCATTGATTATTGCACAAGGGTACTCCAAATAAGGGGACATGATTCAGATCACCAGCAACATAGATTTGATATTTATTACCTCGGTTTTTCTTGCAGATGCGGTGAAGTGTCTTGTTCAAAGTCAGTATATTATCACAATTTTCTGACATATGGAAGTAAAGTGTCTTGGGGAATGAGTGCCTTTTTCTAATTCACACAGAGGCACCATATGGGCAAGTAATGACCCTGAGGAAAAAAGGATAGTACTCAAAAGGCATTCCAATGCTATAAATACTGTCAAAGCTATGGAATCAGTGAAGTACTCTAAAGAGAATATGTTTATTATTTTACCCTTATCAATACTGTAGTTAAGATGGAGGCCTTAAAAGTTAATATTTTTATGTGGGTGATAAGAAGAAGATCCCGGAAGTCAATATTCCTCTCTGTTTTAACCTGTATCAGAATGCAGGTACTGTTCTGAAAATTTGGGAAGGTTTCCTTTTGCAATCTTATCCTGTCCTGACTCTCCCCCACTTGGACATGAGATCATTTTCTGTGGTTGCTAGATGAGATTTGAAAGAGGCAGGAGAATGGATAAGTGGGAAAGAATCACTGCTCAAGTCCAAACCACTTGGCTTACTTGTAATGTCCTTGATGTGCTTCAAAAGCATCATTTGAAGCACATAAAAAGTAAAGTTGACTTTCAGTTGTGACACCGTAGGTAATTAGGGCCTCTAACAAGATTCTCACAATTTATTTTCTTTTCTCTATCCTTGGAAGAAGATTTAAGAGTTGATTTTAAGGCAAATGGAGCTATAGTACTGGAAAAAAAAATCTGCTACTCTTTCTTGTACAGGAGTATAGTTGGTGCTGCCAAAAAGTGGCACTTAAGAGATTATATGTAAAGAACATGCACTCTGATCCTGATGTTATGATGGGGAACATTTCACTGATTTACCTTTTGAATAATTAGTTAGCTATCTACTAATTTCAAGGTATTTCTTATAAAATGATGGCTGTGGGAAGTTTATATTTAAATACCTGGATAAATTACCCATTGTTTCAGTGAACTCAACTGTTTTGTGTGTGTGTGTGTGTGTGTGTGTGTGTGTGTGTGTGTGTTTCTATTTAATAAATAAGTGACTCACTTAGCCTTGGAGCACTAGCGAGATTTTCCAAGATCATTTGTTACATTTCCCCATATTGTAAACACTGTGTTCAGGAAGGGTTCTAGCGGGAAGTGCTGTGAACTGAGAACAGACAAGCTGTCCTCCTTGCCTTCTAGACTGCTCAGGTTGATTGCATAGGTGTACTTGACTTTATGTTGTTTCTGTGCGAAATTCTGCACATCAAAGAACAAATGAATTTACCTAGGGGCTTATTACATAAAGGAATAATGAAGGGGTGTGATTTCTTGGGTTAAGAAAAAATTTAAATTTGTTTTAACCATTGTGGATTCACATGTCCAATAGATGTTTTCTATTCTCAAGCTTTCTGCTTTAGAGCAGCATGTCTAAGTATAATTGTCAGAAAACAGGCATCAGCATTAGTTGGGAGAGCTTGTTAAAAATCAAACAAAAAACAATAGCTTCTTGGACTCCTACCTCAGATCAGTGGACTTGTCATTTCTCAGATCTGGGAAACTGATTTTAACAAGTTTCCTGACCCCTCTGCCTCCAGGGTGATTTTGAAACACGTTCATATATTTATGGTCTTACATTCTGTTTTATTTCTCTGGTTGAAGGAGGGGGGCAGAAAGAGAGAGTTAGAGATTGGTTCTCAGTTTTGTACCAGAACATGAACAAAGAGAGACTTACTTCTGTTGAAGGTTTTTTGTCTGTTGACATGAACAAGGAAGCAGTTGAAGAAAACCTGGGTGTGTAGGATGATAAGCCTGGAGCAGTAAATGTTTGAAACTGCAAATTTGTAAAACCAGGAATTGCATGGATATTTAGAATATTTTTTAATACATATGAACATGCTATTACACAACTAGCATAGTTTGAATCTAACAGATTGGAATTTATGTCTCCTTATAAACTTGGTTCTTATCAAATAAGATACTTGGAACATTAAAAAATCTGCAAAATACCTAAACCAAGAGTTGAATATTCAAGGTTTCATAAATTAAAGAGTTAAAAAATATATATTGTACCTTCTTAGATTCAGCCATTAATTTGTTTCTGTTAACAAGGCTTTTAGAATGTCAGTCTGTCAAGTAATATATGCATTGTGTAAGTTTTTGTTATCTCACTTCATCTAATTTATTCATACCTCTGTACATCTTAAGTTTATATTATGTGCTGTATAAAAGCAAATGCCATTAAAAATATCATCTTTTTAGGCTTTTCACTGAAATCATGTCTACTTGACATCTTGAATCCAGCATTCTCAATCCTTTTATGAAATTGGACTTGAAGGGAAATCAGTGTAAGTGGCTCCTAAATGTTGGAGGACCGTGAGAGATTATTTGTCGTTCAAGTTCTCTCTGCCTATGGGCCTACCTATGGCCTCAGAAATAGAGGTTCAGGGGAGAAGTCTCTTGGGGATCCCCTCTTGCTTTACTACTGTGGTGAGGCTGAAGGCAGCTGCTTTCTCAGGCCTCAGCTCTTCCAACCTTATGGTGATGTACAGTTTCACTCCCTTGTCTAGCCATCATGACTTCCTGTTCTTTTTCTATAATGTTTTTCAGATCCGCTCCTTCCTGTTGCTTTCCCAAGCCTGATTCTGGTCCAAACTCTAATTACCTCACACACACCTGCATCTCCTAACATCCTCTTTCCTGTCTACAACTTTTCCTCTCACCATTTTTTTTTTTTTAATTTCTCAGAGTTGTTAGAATCCTCTTCCTGAAGCATCATTTCCATCACACTCCTCCTCCAGCAGCTCCCAGTTGCATCTGATCTAAGCTCCAGGTCCTCTGCTGCAAAGCCCCTTCCCATTGCCTGGGCCATTATCTCCTTTACAGCTGGACTCCAGTCCAGCCAAGCAAACGCCCTGACACGATGTCTATACAATGCTATAACATCTGGTTAATCCAGTCAACTCTGTCAAATCTTCAGTTAATCATCTGGATGTTTTGTCTACAAGATGCCAAACATCTGGATTGACTGAAGAAATTCACTACATTGATAGAGATTTTTTTAAACTGAATTGACCAGATGTTTTGGCATTATATGGACACATTGCTGTCTCCTGCATTTATCTTAATAGCTTGTCTGCACAGTGTCCTCTCCACCTGAAGCATGACCTGTCTTCTTGATGCCGCGTTTTCCGTTCCTTACAAATTATGGTCCAAATTGTCTCTGCCATAAAGCAGTTCTAGATTAATGCCACCAAACTGAAATTTTGGTGCATACCAGCATTTTTACATACATAATTAATTTCAAATGAAATCACTGTTGTCTGTATTTGATTTTTGGGTGCTGTCATCCCCCTTTGCCTCACTAGATTATAAACTCTGTAGGTCAGTATAATGTATACTATAAAACAATCTGGTTTATGTAATGAGAGGCATGGTATCCTAGTGATCAAGGTCAGAAACTCTGAGAGTCACTCTTGTTTTGAATTCTACCTCCTCTACTTACTGTGTGACCTGGACAAATTATTTAACTTTTCTAAGCTTCAGTTCTCCTCCTCATTTGTAAAATGGAAATAATAGTAGAGCCTAGTCCACAGAGTTGTTTATAAGGATTGAAAGACTTGCTACAGAGAAAGTGTCTTGAAGAGTGCACTATCCATTAAATTTTTCTCTTATCATTATAAGGTTTGTAAGAGCCAAGTTGTCTATTCTTTGTTTTGTCTGTGACAGCTAGGTAGGAATGGCAGCTGTTCTCTCAGGTGAGAGAAAAGAAAATAGATATTCGGAGCTTATATCATTTGTGCATTAAATCAGTTGCATTTTTGAAACCTTATAGCCTTACTTTCTATACGTTACATGTTGGCCCTCAGTTCTTTCTAATCTCAGGAGTTAGAATGTTGCTTTCTATGAAGAGCAGGTGCTCCTATGATTAAGAGTCTTTTATGGTTAATCGTAGGAAACAAACTGAGGGTTGCTGGAGGGGAAGTGGGTGAGGGGGATGGAGTAACTGGGTGATGGACCTTAAGTGGGGGCATATGTTGTAATGAACATTGGGTGTTATATAAAACTGATGAATCACTGGACTACGTCTGAAACTAATAATATACCATATACTAATTAGCTGAATTTAAGTTAAAAATTAATGAAAAAAACCCCAACAGGTACTCAGGGAATATGGGTAGAAATGTGTTTCCCTGCAGAAATGTGGTTCCCCAAAACTGGTCTTTGGATCAATGCCCATCTGAGACAAAGTGTCTTATGTTAAAATGAGCAAAAGACAATGTAATAAGGTTTTCCTAAAGCTAAATTTATTCAAATATTAGAGCTGTCTCTGAACTGAGGTTGAATCTTTCCTTCACTTTTGGGGTAAAAATATTCTAACTCTGTGAAGTGGTGGCGATAGTAAATGATAAAATATGGAATAGCATGATATTGGATACTTTTTAAAATGTACTGCTTGATTTACTCACTCAATAAGTATTTATTGTCTACTATTTGTTAGACATGGTTCTGGACACTGGAATAATTGTAAAGTAAATGGACAAAAATTCTTGCCATCATGTAGGGCACTCTAAGGTAGGAGATTGGATGATAAATAATAAATAAGTAAGAAACCTCTCTAAGGCTTTGTTTCTTCATCTGTGAAATGATAACAAGGGCCCCTGCTACATAGGGTTGTTCGTTAGAGTTAAATACATTAATAAAGCAAAGTGCTTAGGTATTTGTTGTATTATTGAATATAAAGGGAGACAGAAATTTAGAAAGATTGAGTACATGGGGACGACGTGTGTTGCAATTTTAAAGTAGAGTAATTACTGCATGCCTCATTGAAAAAGTGTGATTTGAACACTTGTTGGAGCTAAGGGAATTAGCCATTCAGACGTCTTGAGGAGAGTGTTTCAGATGGAGGGCTCACTCAGTACAAAGCCCCTGAGGTGGATCACACCTAGCTCATTTGCTGATGTGCAGGAGGGATAGCATGGCTGGCACAAAGTGAGTGACAGGGAAGATAATGAGACAGGAGATCAGAGGTTAAGGCGGAGGGCTGGCAATTATCTAGAGTCTTGTAGCTATTGTATGTGGGCTTCTACTCTGAATTAAATGGGGGAACTGTTGAGGGGTTCTGAACACAGAAGTATAAGTATGTGACTTCTGTTTTAAAAAGCTTCACTTGAGGGCACCTGGGTGGCTCAGTGGTTAAGCCTCTGCCTTCAGCTCAGGTCATGATCCCGGAGTCCTGGGATCGAGCCCCACATCGGGCTCCCTGCTCTGTGGGAAGCCTGCTTCTCCCTCTCTCACTCCCTCTGCTTGTGTTCCCTCTCTAGCTGTGTTTCTCTCTGTCAAATAAATAAAAAATCTTAAAAAAAAATAAACTTAAAAAAAAAAAGCTTCACTTGGCTGCGATGTTACTAATAAATTATAGTGAAACAAGTGTGAAGCACGGATACTAGTTATGGTGCCAGTATTGTAGTCCACATGCAAATTGATGGTCCCTTTGACTAGGGTGGTAACAGTAGGAAGTGGTAAATAATGATGAAACTCTGGATATAGTTTGAAGGTGTCAACCAACATAATATTGTAGCAGAATGGATGTGGGGTGTGATGTAAAGACAGGAATGCAAATATTTAGCCTGAGCAACTGGAAAGATGGCATTGCCAATACAGAAAGGAGGAACACAGCGGAGAAAGCAGGACTTGTGGAGGCAGGGCTAGCAAGTGCAGATGAGAGTTTGGTTTTGGACATGTCATTGATGGGACATGAAGGCCATATAATGAAATTATGAAATTTCACTCTGAAGTGGACCTAGGCCTCACATGCTATCCTGTATAACTCTCTAAATGAATTCAAAAATCACTTGTTGAATTCTTCAATTGCTTGGGAGATAGTATGTATTCTTCATCAGTCTATTCATTTACACTAATAATATAGTGTAACTTTAGAGCAGAGATAAAATGGTCACATTCCTCTTACCCTAAATAGAGTATTTTCTCAAAAATTACAAATTAAAGAACAATTTTACACATCAAAAAAGAGGAAACTCACAAATTTTAAGTGTACTCATAACTGTTCAGAGCTAACCATAAAATATATTCTACTTTAGTCATTTATTTTCTATACATGATATGCTTCAATTAAAAATTTGAATATTAAAGCTCCAACTAGATTAAATTCAGGAAAAATGGGACAGTCACTTAAGAGATTCCTGCTTTCAAGGGGAACCCTCTTACACTGTTGGTGGGAATGTAAACTGGTGCAGCCGCTTTGGAAAACAGTGTGGAGATTCCTTAAAAAATTAAAGATAGAGCTACCCTATGACCCTGCAATTGCACTACTGGGCATTTACCCCAAAGATACGGATGTAGTGAAAAGAAGGGCCATATGCACCCCAATGTTCATCGCAGCAATGGCC
>PITA01028539.1:0-19242 GCA_004023965.1 Spilogale gracilis | reverse complement strand
CAGAGAGAAACACAGCCAGAGAGGGAACACAAGCAGGGGGAGTGAGAGAGGGAGAAGCAGGCCTCCCGCCGAGCGGGGAGCCCGATGCGGGGCTCGATCCCGGGTCTCCAGGATCATGACCTGAGCCGAAGGCAGTCGCTTAACCAACTGAGCCACCCAGGTGCCCCTAACATAAAAATTTTTTTAAAAAATTTAAAAATGGTCATTTGAATTTATATTTGTCACAGTTTATTTAAAGAATTTAGATAGACTTTAATATATGAGGAACAAATTTATCTTACCATTATTCCCTTACTGAAATGCATTTTCCTTCATATTTTCCAAAAATGTTGGAGTCCTCGCCTGTGCCGTTGGATTAAGCACTGGGCAGGTGAGCTCTGAAGCACCATGTGGCCATTCAGGAAGAGAGCTTGAGATCCTCACTGACAGCGGATCTTCCAGAGAGCTTGCTCATTTCTTCATCTCCAGGGTCTAGAAAAATCCGTGGCACATAAAAGGTGGCTAATTCATGCTGGTCATATAAATGGACATGGGAGTAAATGTTTGATTCAAACGGGGTTCCGCATCCTCTGCTAATGTGAAAGCTTTGTTATTCTGATGCTTTCATTTCGTTGAGCTTTTTCTTCTCCAGGCTCAGTCCAACATTTCTCACTCAGTGAGGAAGAGAAAGGCTAGTATTTCTCTGGGAAATTAGATATGATTACATCCTCACATTTCTCCCTTGGTTTGCCCCACATCCCCAAATCTCTTTACCTACTTTCATTCCTTGTTGTTGTTGGTGGTGGTGGTGGTGGTGGTGGTGGTAGTTTTTCTAAATGTCTATTGATCCTGAAGAGGCAAGCCAAAGAATTTAGAAGGAAACTGAGTTGACTCTAAATTGGAAAAGAATGTTAGTAAGTTCCCAGCATAGTGCACCTTACAAAGTCCAAGTGAGCAAGAAAAACACAGGGCTCATAATTAACAACTAGAAGGCTCTAGTAAAAATCAAGGGAGACTTTGAGATTCTAGACTTCATTAGCAGTTAAAGGAGAAAAAAAATCCCCATGGCCAGCAGGTTAGAAGTTAATTAGGAGAAGTGCTAGGGGACTTTCTATCTTATGGAGAGCCTTATGAGGTAGTTTCAGGCTCTTTATTGCCACTATAAAAGTCTGCACATTAGCAAGCTCCCAGGAAACAGAGCAAATCCCCAAGGTTGTTCAGAATAGTCAAGCCCTGTGCCTCCAACACTCAGGGGTCCTCTGCCCTGCCCAGTAACGGGTGCTTTGGGACTTTTTGTCCAGTTACTCTCAGACCAAACTTTTCTGGGATTAAAAAGATACAGTTGGCTGGAGCAGCAAAAACACTTCAGTTAAAATTCAATTTAGATGCATAAACAGATAACTGGGAGCAAAGAGAGGACTGGGAGACAGCAGAGGTGAGCATTCTTTTTGGTTGACAAAGAATCTTCGAAGGATGCTGGGACTTCAATCCTTGGGTGACCTGGTAGTTCTTTAGACCAAAACCTGCAATTGCCTTTGCTTCCTTCTCTGGGAACTTTATAATTTTCTGCCACAGACTCTTAAGGCAGGTATTTCATTTGAGAGTCTTAGGTGAGCATATGAGATATTAAAGCAAATTGGGAGATAGACTTCCCCCACCCCCTCTATGCTATTCCTTATGTTCCACATATAAGTGAAAGACTGTAGTTGGCAGAGAAGAGTTCAGGGATTGAAATTCTTTACCAGCGTGGAGGTGTAGAGAGAGTCAGCAGAAGAGAGGCATGGGGAAGAGTGTCTGGATGGCGGTGGTTTATTGTTGCCTACTTCTCCCCCTCTACAATCTCTCAGGTTAGGAAGGTCCTTCCCCTTTACGGCCATCAGCAGAGAAGGACTTCATTCAGCCCAGAGAGTTTGATATGAGTCTTTGCTGCCCGTGGTGACTGTCTATGGTCAAAAACATCCAAAAGGCCAGTCCTGGTCTCCACCTGCCCTCCATCTCCGTGTTAGGGGAAAATAGCAGGGAAATTAAGAGAGGAAATTCTACCCTTACTTTCTTCTTCTGGCTACATACTTTCTGCCTGATGGGGTGCCTGGGTGGCTCAGTTGTTGAGAGTCTGCCTTCAGCTCAGGCCATGATCCCAGGGTCCTGGGATCGAGCCCTGCATCGGGGTCCCTGCTCAGGGGAAGCCTGCTTCTCCCTCTCCCACCCCACCCCCACTGCTTGTGTTCCTGCTCTTGCTGTCTCTCTCTCTGTCAAATAGAAAAAAATCTTGGGGGAAAAAAAAGAAGGAAGCCCTAGGTGAGGGAGGAGGGGAGAAAACCTATCTTTGGATGGGTTGATATTCTACAGGAGTAAACTGTGGAGTTTCCAAAAACAACCAAAATCTTAGCTTTTATACTGAGTGACTTTCTGATTTGAAAATGTGGATGTCACATTTTGTATTTTTTAATTTTTTTATTTAAATTCAGTTTAGTTAACATATAGTGTATTATTAGTTTCAGGGGTAGAATTTAGTGATTCATCAGAGGCATAGAACATCCATTGCTCATTCCATCAAGTGCCCTCCTTAATGCCCATCTCTCAGTTAGCCCATCCCCCACCCAACTCCCCTCCGGCACCCCTCAGTTTCCTAGAGTCAAGAGTCTCTTCTGGCTTCCCTCCATCTCTATTTTCATCTTATTTTATTTTTCCTTCCCTTCCCCTATGTTTCTCTATTTAGTTTCTTAAATTCCACATACAGACTTTGTATTTTCTGTGCCACAAACAAGTCATGTCAATACACATATTTTCATGGGGGCTGCCCTCCTGACTAAATTTAAATTGATATCAAAGGGATAATTGAATTTACTTTGTGATTCTATCCTAGGAATAAGAATTATCCAGTGTATATTTCTAAAGCCCTGTTATACCTAAGAATCTGCGCTGTCCATGGGAGAGAGTTGAGGGAGGGTGAAATAGGGCAAAGATAAATTTAAAATCGCCTAAGGTTTAACACAGCATAACTTACACAAGTAACTTTGAGCTACATCCTGCATTTGTATACATGTTATTATTAAAGTGATCTGAGATTCCCCCAGGATTCCTAAGGTATTTACTATGATTAAAAACTCACATTTCAACTTAATCTAGTTTTCATATAATGTGAAACCTCTGACTTCTACAAAATCCCTCGCATCCAGAATTTCAGAGAACCCCATTTTTTCTGCTCTGCTCTTCCTGATTGACTGTGGCTTCTCGAGAAATCATTCAAGATGGGTTTCCCTTAGATGGTGTTGCTATTGTCCTCCCGAATGCAGGAGACACTGCCCCTGGGAATCCTCGGAGTATCTCAGTGAGGCTGAAGAGGCTGAAGAGTAGGTATGTTGGGAGACAGAGGAGATGAGCTGGGAAAGTAGGTACAGACTGGTCATGGAAGATTTAAGACCTTAGCTTTTTCCAATTATACCTCAGAAGAATGGCAAGGACCTATTTGCCACAAAGGAACAGTGTGTTGGAGCAGAGAGGATTTCCACTGAGGTTAGATCCTCTTATGTGGTCCAAAATAAAGGATTGTTTCTCCAAAGCAAAAAAGTAATGGATCTGGAATTCTCAGAGTCCCTCTTCTAGAGTACAAGTGACTTGGATGTGGTCTATTCCAACTCTTTCTTTTCACCCAGTAGGAGCATGAATCAATAAGGTGAAATGTCCAACCCAACGTCCCCTAACTAATTGATGACAAGAGAGGAATTGAACCCTTATCTCTGTAACACCCAGCCTGGTGTTGTCCTTTCTGTGACAGTCTACATCTTCACAAGTTTAGAAATCACCAGAAGGTAAATTTTAGCCAAAACATTGCTTCCTTCTGGAGCCGATCAGAATTTTAAAGTAACAGAGACAATAAAGTAGTTATTTTAAAGTTAAGAACTAGAGAGACTATAAACTAAATAGCAAGAGAAATAAGTCCAGACACATACATTTGCCTGGACAAAACAGTTATAAGTAGGATACTCATTATGGAGCCTCAAACTGACCCAAGTTGTAGTTTCATGGCTTCACGAAAAGGAAAATTGATCCAGAAACATATCTGTACATACATATCTATACATACTACATATACATACATCCTGAGAACTGTAGAAACAGTGAAAATTACTCACTGTGCTCCATAATCCCTTTCCACAAAAATGTTCTAAGAATTACAACTACTTTTTGATTGATTGGCTTGTGGACTATAAAATGTATTGGAATCCCATATCTTCTAGAAAACATACCCACCCATGGCAGTATTACCAGGAATCTGACGTAGACAGTATTGTTCCCAGCCACTCCTCAGATGTCCATATTCTAATCCGAGGAATGTGTGACTATGCTACCTTCCAGGGAAAAAGGGACTTGACAGATGTGATTGAGGTTAGGGAGTCCAGTGAAAGGACGAGCTTAGAAACAAAATCTTCCCACCAAGAAAGGGAGAAGAAAAAACAATCTGCCTTAGCCTTGGTTCTTGGTGGAAAGTAACAAACAAAAGAGATAGCATCTCCCCTGATAATCCATAACCATAGGCCAATATTAGTTTCGGATTGGACTGAGCATAGAAGCCAAATTGTAATGAGCTGGATGTAGAGGGAGTGAACAAAACAGAAACCGTGAACGTCTGCTTTCCCCCAGGTGAGTCCTCCTCTGTGCAGTAACCCAGATTCCTGATCCTCTGTTTCTGGTTTAATTTCTGACACATATGGATCTCCACTGTCATCCAAGGTAGTTCACATAAAACTTAACAGATCATTGATTAAAATGTTCTCTACACTCTGAAATCTTTCCCATAATTTCTACCTATTGGTCTTAATTTCGCCTGCCGGAGCTAAGGCCACTAAGCATAAACCCTCTTCACAGTTAACTCTAAACATTTGGAGGCTGTAATTATGTCCTTCTAGGCAAATAGCTCTAATTCCTTGGCTATATCTTCCTGCTTATGTAAAACAGAGGCTCAAATAGGCCTCAGTTGAAAACGTGTGAATGGCCTTTAAAAAGGAGAACACGGTCTCATAAATTAAGTGCTACCTTTGTTTCTTTGCCACAATAATTGGAAATGCCACTTTTTAATGTAATAATTGGCTAGCTGTCTAAATATTTAAAAATCCTCCAAAGCAAAATCTGGATACTTCTCTTCTCTTTCTGCACCGCATATCTGGCGGGGCTTGGTGTGTCTGGATGGATAGGTGATTTAGGAGCGCATGCCGACCTACTGCAATTCACGAACCAGAGGCATTTTTCATTTTTGTTTTTCCTGTTATTTATTTTCTTCACCTCAGGTTTTTGAAAACCAGAAACAGATGAACTAATCCAAGCCCCTCAGAGCAGACGGCATATCAAACTCCCCGCATTGAGGAATGGGGCTCTCCCGCAGAGCACTGTGTCCGTAGGATAATTTACTCAAACTCAGCTTCATGATGAACACTCCCAGAACTTTAAACAATTAGCCTTTCCCTTGGCCTCATTATCAACGACTGGTTGGAAAGATGTGTCTTTGTCTGATCCTTGGGGGCACAAGCGTCACCCAACTGCCAGACGCCAGGTATCGTTGTGGACAGCGAAGTCCACAGGCGTATGCAAAGATAAACAAGAGAGGAAAAACGGATGCCTTGGCATCAGGCGTTTGGGGAAAAATTAGAAATGAAGGAAAATCTTGGATGGAAGAACAATGTGTAGTGGGATGGAACTTCTTATAGTTCGAGCCTCTGCTGACCCCCGTGTCACCTCTGGGTTCCTAATCGGGCTCCTTCATTCCTTCCCATAATCCAATTCGAACAAAGCTGTTTCAAAACGAAGAAATAATGGAGAGTTAATGCACTTCCATTCTCTCCCCTACACGATGGCATTATTACGGAAGAATCTGGGGAAACACAGGAATCGGTTTGTCCATGGCTGTAGCCAGGCGGTCGCCAAAGAAGCTTCAAGGCTCTGCTGCCCCACGGTGGAGGTGGCACCCTATTCTTTTCAATTTAGCAGGGATGATGTCCCTGTCCACTCTTTCCTTATGACATAAGACAGAGAGAAGGCAATGGTGTATACGGTAAAAACTGGATACAGATCAGAGCTCTACAAATTTTAGAGTCTGGTTCGCAGGTCAAAACTTGGACAAAGATCTACTCACTCCATCAACAAGGGATTCATGTTCAGTTGTGATAATAAAAATCAAACACTAAACAGTAACGAAAAGGGGATGAAACAGACTGGGGATTTTACTTCTGTGAAATCAGGTAGGGGTATGCTACCAGGTCTTAGATCAACAAATCATAATGATTAGGTCTGAGGTCCCTGAAATTCCGCTGATCTCATGGTCCCCTTATGGTGCACAGGGACTTCTCCAAACCTGTTTCCGTGTTCCAGACAAGAATAAAGGAAGGGTGAAGACCAGAAAGACACCTTGCCAGCTGGGGTCTGCCCCTTCCAAGTTTTCTTAGAAGTCCCATCTAATGACTTCTACTTACATCCCTTGAGCCGGGACGATGTCCTTGGCCATGTACAGCTTCTGTGGAGCCTGAGAAATTAATTTTTACAAGTTAAGCCCATTAATGGTCCCTCTCCAGTTGCTGCCCTTAAACGCAGGATTAAACAAGAAAACTATACATTTTAGATTAAATCTTAGTGTCCCTAGAGCTCCAGCACAATCTCTCACACTGGCTAACCCACGTCTCCACTTTTTTGCCATGACAATCAGTATTCAGACAGATGGCCACCTTACGCTTTTGCTTAGAATATTGAATCTTTCAGAATTGGAAATAAAAATTTAAACACTTAGGATGCTGTACCATCTAATATGTGTCTTCGTAATATTTTCAGTATACCATTAAGCGATTCATACAGTAAGGTTCTTCATGTTTTTGATATGGTACCACAGCTCTAGGATTGCTTAAGTCTAAAATATCATTTTAAGTTTAACATGTGTTTAAGAAAAGAATCTTTTGGGGGCGCCTGGGTGGCTCAGTTGGTTAAGCGACTGCCTTTGGCTCAGGTCATGACCCCAGGGACCCAGGGTTGAGTTCCACATCAGGCTCCCTGCTCGGTGGGAAGCCTGCTTCTCCCTCTCTCACTCCCCCTGCTTGTGTTCCCTCTCTGCCTATGTTTCTCTCTGTCAAATAAATAAAATCTTTAAAAAAAGAAAATAAAAGAATCTTTTGCCCATATAAAACTAGGCCATGCTCAGTTGGTTAACAAAAAGAAGAGGGGGTGGGGGGGAACGCGTGAGCCTGGTGGTGGGTAATAGGGAGGGCATGTATTGCATCGAGCACTGGGTGTGGTGCATAAACAATGAATCTTAGAATACTGAAAAAATAAAATAAAATAAATTTTAAAAAATAGGGTAAAAGAAGTCCTTTAAAGAGAATGATGGTGATGGCACAGCACAGGGAACACAGTTAATGGCATTGTAAGAGATTTGTATGGTGACAGACGGTAGCTAAATCCGTGATGAGCACAGCATAATGTATAGACTTGTGCAATACCAGAAACTAACGTAACATTGTATATCAACTACACAGAATTAAAAAATTAATGAAAACAAATAAATAAAAAAATAAGGAAAGTGATTTAAAAAAAACAAAAGAAGGAGGAGGAGAGGGAAGGAGGAGAGAGGAGAGGAGAAGAGGAAGAAAAGGAAGAGGAAGAAAGGCTTGCTTCCCTGAGATGTGTTTACTCCTCAGGAACTGGCGTGGTGATTTATTTACCTGCTACAACTTTAGCAGGTGGGGAGACTGACTAGGACCCGAAAGACCCTACTTCCCCACACCTGGGTCTAGACCGATGCTGAACCCATCATCTAAAACGGGCATAATTGGGCAGAGGAGACCTTCCGTGAGCACCCAGCTGAAGTCTCCGATGCCTGACTTAGAAGATGCTGGCCACGACAGGGAGCCTCTTCCTGGTGTAGGGAGAAATGGCCCTGGGACCATGGAACTAGGAGATGAAGCTTTGAAATGAGCTGCTATCACACCGAGGTGACAGAAACAAAGCTGGGAGAGAGCCCTGTTGTCCTGGGATAGGTTATCCACAAGTAGACCGGAGGCAAGAAGTAGTGTGAAAGGGATTTATTAAGAAACGTTCCTAGGAAAAGGGGATGGGGAATGGAGATGGAGAACCAGGAGGAGAAGAGAACAATTCAAGCAAGAAATATCAACCAGTCTCCCACTGAGCATGGCTCACATTTGCAGGTAAGTTCTGGGGACATAGGTCACACATGGGGTACACACACAGAATTGTCCTGATCAGGTCCATGGGAACTGGAACACTTACGGGTCATTGGCAAAGGGCCACCCTCTGGGGAACATGTATTCCCAGGCCCTTTGGCTCCATAGATGTGCATGTGGGTTTTGACAGCCTCAGGCAGCTCTCCAACAAAAAGACACAGATGCCTGCTATCTTTTGGGAGTGAAAGAAAGCACATTGAGAATCTGTGTGCATAAGAATGGCGAGGGGCTCTGAGCCCTGACTGCTTCTGTTACACCTGCCTGCATGGAGTTCCTTCTCACTGGGGTTGAACGTTGGAAGGCCCCCTTTCATTTCTGTGTATTGAATAACATATTAAGATCTATGCTTTCCATCTTGTGCAGCCCTGTGAAAAATCATCCATTTCCTAAGTTGAAAAAACAGGTATATTTGATTTCTTCTGACACAGGGAGAAGGCCAGGACGCTATCACAGAAGGCCCTGGAGCACCCCTGGATTACTAGTGAAGCCACCACTACTCTCCGTCACTGCAGAGGAGCAACTCTTGAGAGGATTGCTGGCACCCACATCGGTAAGTCTCAAAACCTTCATTGTATGGCCACCCCATCAGCTAGCGAGGGACATGCTCTCGCAGGACACCCCAGTTGATACATCCGGTTGTAATTAAGTGCATTGCTGAGACCAGACTTACAGTCCTCCCAGGCAGACTTTTTGCTTTTGTTTTTCTCCCTTCATACTGCTCCTCTTCTTTGCGGTGTCTTCTGTTTACTGACCCCCTCCCCCAAATGTGGCGGTGCTGTCCCAAGCAGCAGTTTCTTTTATCAGATTGGAAGGGCTGAAGGAAAAATAAATATGAATGATACTAAAATTGTAGAATCTTGTCAGAAGGATTCAGTAAATGTCTTTTTCATTCCTTAAAGCGACTCTCATCCCGTGTCCCCTGCACCTGAGAACTGGAAGCTCAGTGGCTCAGGGGTCCCTTAAAAGGCAGGAAGTGGCAGTCAGCGACACCATGCAGGAGCACATGCCCACAAATCCTACAGCACTGGGAGAATCCCCCTGCACTCTAGCATCAGTAGGAAGAGTACCAAGTACACAGATTTGCAGAAGCCATGAGTCTTTTGATGTTTCTTCCACATGATTCCATTTCTTTTGAGAGAGAGAAGGGGGGAGAGCTCACCAGCAGGGGAAGCTGGAGAGGGAGAAGCAGGCCCTCTGCTGAGCAAGGAGCTTTATGCAGGGCTGGATTCCAGGGCCCTGGGATCATGACCTAAGCCCCAGGCAGACGCTTCACCGACTGAGCCACCCAGACGCCCACACAAGATTCATTTCTGACGTGAAATTGGTAGCAGAACCCCTTAGCAACTATGACGGAAAAGCCAGACACTGACTGACTGATACCCAGACCAAAAAGTCTCAGTTACTCTATTCAGTAAAAACAACAATCTCAAAACGAGGAGGAGAGTAGAATCCCCGATTGGAGGATAACACGGGGCACCTTCACAGTGGCTTGTGCCGGGCTTATCTGGGTTGGAAGAGCATATCCGGGATGGCAACGGCATTGACAGGTGCCTAGGCGCTTCCCATCCAACAGCAGATCTGATGGCCACCAGGTGACAAGGGTATTTCAAACCTGGAAATAAAACTTCCTAAAATCAACTTGCTGAAGTTCTTGTGCTCATCTCTGAACTTAGACACAGATGGGTTTCTATTCATCATGTAAGGTGTTTGAGTGCTTGAGATATAGGTTAGATGGATAACATCTCACCATACGCAATTCACCTAGGCAAGATGGAGCTTCTCTTTTTGATTAGATAGCTCTGCCTCTATTTTTATCTTGATGAACTAGAATAGCATTTGATACAGCTTTGGGCTAATTAAAAATATAGCGAATATAAATAAGCCCAATTTTCTGTTCTCTTATAAAGTAAGGGAGTAAAACATGAGGACACCCAGAGGCCTTTAAAGAAGTGATAATGTAGATGCAAAAGGTACCTAATGGTTTTGTTATTCATTTTAAATCTAAATTTGAGAAAAGCGATATTAAAAAGAGTTGACAATTATCATTACCTTGAGAAATAGCTAGAAGTTATAAATAACTAAAGAAAGAGTCGTTGTGTTGATTCATTTATTAATCGGAGAGGCAACATTTTAATATAAATCTAGAAGATGTTATCCTCTCAATTGAAAGGAACTTTAACTTATGTAGAAATGAGGAAATTTTATATTAAAAATCCCATTTTAAGAATACCAATCCTAGAGAAATAAAAATATTTGTCCAACAGAGGACTTGCATATAAAAATCCACAGCAGCTCTATTCAAAATAGTCCCACGATGCACAATGTGAACGATCTAAATGCCTATCAGCAGGGAATGGACACATTGTTGGAGATCCATAAAATCGAATACTACTCAACAATATAAAAAAAATAAACTGATATATTCAAGAGTAGAGATGAATTCTAAAACAGGAGACTACATACTATATCAATCCAAATACCTGAAATTCTAAAGAAGACTGACCAAATCTATGGAGACTGAAGCCCAGCAGAAGTTACCTAGAATCAAGGTCGTGGAGAGAATTAGGGCAAAGGGAAACAAGGCAACTTTGGGGATGACGGAAACATTCCACATTTTGATTGTGGCAATGGCTACCCAGTGCACATATTTTTCAAAACTCATCAAACCATATATTTAAAATTGTTCCTTTTTTTTCTGATTTGTAGTTAGATACCTTATCCATTGTGTCACTAGCCCCCTTCAAATTGGTCCATTTTTTAAATACATAAGTTGTACTTTGATAAAATTGATTTTAAAAATCCTGAGCTTGACACAAGTAATCAAAAAGACACATCCATATCATAGTACTCTTAAATGAGAGAATAGTGGGAGGAGGTCCCTTTGGGCAGATCACACAGAATACAGATAAGGACTTTTTTTTCTTTTTTTAAGATTTTTTTATTTATTTGACAGAGAGAAACACAGTCAGAGAGGGAACACAAGCAGGGGGAGTGAGAGAGGGAGAAGCAGGCTTCCCGCTGAGCAGGGAGCCCGATGTGAGACTCGATTCCGGGTCTCCAGGATCATGACCTGAGCCGAAGGCAGTAGCTCAACCAACTGAGCCACCCAGGCACCCCCAAATAAGGACTTTTACTACTTAGTGGTAACATCAGGCTGAATAAATACTTCACAACCAATTTTCAGTTGGCTTATCATTTATAAACTTTGTTTAATACTTTCAATATACCCTTATCCACATACCTATTTAGATCACAAACTTAAAATATTTAACTTCAGCATATATATGTACACACACACACACACACACACACACATTTAACCTAGTGGAGAATGGGTTTTCCACACTGAACTTGCCATTCTAGTTGAAGCTCTTTACAAAGAGCAAATCCATTGTATGGTTAGCCCTTGAAGAAAGAGTACCAATCTCCTGCCCAGTTGAAAATCTGCATATCACTTTTGCCTCCCCCAGATCTATTACTAGCCAGCCTAGGACCAGAAGCCTTACCAATGATAAATAGTTGGTTAACCCATATTTTGGGTGTTATATGTATACATACTGTATTCTTAAAATACAGTAAGCTAGAGAAAAGACCATGTTGTCAGGAACATCATAAGGAAGAGAAAACACATTTATGGTACTGTACTGTGTTTATTGAAAAAAATCAGTGTATGAGCGGACCCATGCAGTTGAGACTTGTGTCTTTAAAGTCAACTGCAAATAGACAAGGATATTGCATCACAGAGATGACATTGAAATTTCGCTCTGTGCAAGAAGAGGAAAAAATCCCAGATGATTTGTAGCATTGTCTAAAGTTCACAAAAACAAATCTTTAAAAAGACAGTCATTTTATAATTCACTTAAGTAAATATATATGTGCCCATTCTCATAACCTTAAATAGTGTGTGGAAATAATGATGATCTCTCTGACCCTGAAACAACCTTGGAAATTTAGGAAGTACAAAATAAAATGGCTTTGCATAAAATATATATTTAATATTTGTAATCCAATCTTATATAAATATTACATTATTTTGTACCTCATTGTGATAAAATTTGAGAAGACGTATTACTAAAGTTTAAACCAAAATTATCAAATCCATCTAATTTATCAAGAGACTGACCTTGATTAATATGCATATTAGATAAACTGGTATCTTATAATAATTCATCATTTTTTTACCATGTGTCAAAAGGGTATCAGAAGATTTGATTAGTACATTTTTAGGACTATTTGTTGCCAGTTGATACTCATTTGCATTTGTTTGTTTCTTATCTACTAATCTGCCATTGCTGGCACAGCTTGACTTTTTCTGAGCTGGTAGAGAAAGTTTTTCTTAAAAGGCCAATGCATTTAGAACATTAGAAGTTCAATGTCTTCCTTCTCTCCTTTAAACCTAGAATATTCTAATTTGTTCATCTCCTCCAGAGTTAGACAAAGTTGTATCAGAGCTACGCTTAAAAATGTTTTCAACTATATATCCAAAGAATCTTGTTAAAGTCAGACAAGTTGGGAAATTTGGGGTGTGTTCTTTCTCTATTAGAAAAAGCCCTTTTACCTGGGTTTGGACCCCAGTACGCATATTTATTTGGAGACCAAGTTACTGCGGTAGGGATTTTGGAGTTTATCCTCAGAAGATATGACTCATGATACGTTTGCAGGAAAAAGCAAGAAAAGACCAGATTATACAGATGACCTTGGATGTCTCAGGCAGACAGATGTGCATTATCGAGAGCTCTGCAGGTACCAGATAAGCCCGGTCAATTCCCCGAGCATCTGCATTCGCTCCCTCCTTCAAGTTCATCCATACAATACATAAGCCATGACAGCTACGCTGCTATCCGAGCCATGCCATACTCTTCCAGTTTTTTAAAAAATTATTTGCATATGCTTCCCCTTTAATGGTAGGTACATGTGTTTGTCCGGGGAGGTCAGACAGGGTAGAAATAAGAAAGATTCCCGGGATCAGGAAATGTCCAGGCTTGTCCCCTAAAACGATGTGACTGCAGGTAGAAGGGGGCTAAATTTATAAAGAGACCATTCATTATCATCCTCTTCCCTCTGTAAAAAGGCTTTACTCCTGTAGACACACAGAAAACTGGCAGCATTACGCAAAAGCAAATACAATGGCTATCATAAGCAAGCAACCCCTGCAGGGAAGAGAGAACATAGACAAGCAACCTGAGGATTCTTTCTCTGCTGCTCTACTCCACTTTCTCCCCAGGAAAAAACATCAATGGCATACAATTTGACATGGGGCAATTTTCTCAACCACAAAGTTGAGACTGGGCTTGTAAAAGAGTTGCTCCTTGAACTTTTTTGCGAGAAACAGGGGAAGGCTTGCGTTGATAGAAATTTCTATGAAATCCTACAGACATACAACACAAAATCAATCTATTAGCACTTAACACTGGTGCAGAGAAACCAGATGGTCATTAATTAGTGACAGAAATAATTCACATCAGTCATGAACCAGAAATAAACCAGACAACCACACAGTTATGAACCAGAAATAATCCAGAAACAGTCTCAGCAAGGGTCTATGTGCCATTTACTGTACGTGGCAAGTCATTCTGGGAGTCAAAAAGAGTGGGACCAGCAAAGACCTGTGAAATACATTTACTGAGCACCGCATGTTGATGACTCCAATAGCTAAGTCCTCATGGGTAGAAAACTGTTAACACTGACCAAAGTCAATACCCTATAACAATTTTTATCACTGAGTAAGGTCCCCCCACTCCTACCACATAAGAAAGACACAAGGAGGTGCCCTTGTTTTCACAACAACTGGGCTCCCAGACTAAAGATAGAAAGCTGCATCTATTGTTGAGATCATTTTAATAAATAAAAAATGGGATCTTTCTGTTATTCATGGCACATCTGGGAGGCGGGGCTGTTAGGATGTGCCGTTCCGGCTTGGATATAACCAAATGCAATGTCTTGGTTATTTGCGATTGCTGTCACCCGATGGGTTCCTATGATCATTGACCCATCTCAGAACACAAGATTTTGAGAAATGGAAATCTCTTCTGGCCATGCTATGCAACAGGCTCTTTGTCAACAGGGTTAGTTAGGCTGTTAAGGACAGTATGTCAGTTCCACTTTTTCATCCTGGTTTTATTCTAGTACTTTTGTTACACTGCTATCTTTTGGACTGTATTTAAAATGCTCCTAAAAGTAGTAATAAAAAAGTTATGCTTATACATTTTCCCACAAATCAAAGAAACTCTTCATTGCCGTTACAAAAAAGGAAGAGGGGGGAAAAAGCACACGTCTTCCTTTCTAGTTCTTTCTTCTCTATCTGTACTCCTCCGATGTGCTGTCCAACCGGAGGGTAGGCTGAGGGGTGGGAAGGTAACCAGCCTGAGTCACGTGGGATATTTATTTTTACATTTTCTTTAGGTTTAAAACTGCCTGGTTCCTGGTTGGTCTGTGCTGAAAGGGTTAATATGCAGCAGAGGCAAAGCTAACATGGGACAGACCATAAATGGCTCCAGCTGTGTACAATTAACTGTAATACTGCAGAGTAAATGACTTTTATCGGCAACCATGTCATAACTTCATTAAAAGTCATATTTACAGCCCTATCATATGAAATGAGTCCTCCTGTATTCTGGAGTTTAACGAGCACTCACTTTTTACCTTGTTCAATAATCTTGCATCCCTCCACACCCTCCCCTAACTCTTCTTCTCCCCAATGCGGGAAGCATGAAGCCAAAATACAACAGGAATCTAATTAGCACCTGGCAGAGGGCCCCTCTCGTAGGGAATATCTCCCAAACCACGGTAAAACGATCTCTCCTTGTTTGCAATTACAAATAGGTAACTTTCTTATATACAAATGTTAAGTAACGAGCATATAGACATCACCTTGATTTGATGGAAAGCTTTCGAAGGTTAGAGCTCTAAAAAGAAGTCATGTCTGGAGCAATCAGGAACAAAGTCCAGATCCGCACAATGGATCATGATTACAGGGAAGAGAGGGGATGCTTGCAAGTGGTTTTGAATCAAACCTTTTCCATAACTTTTGTTATCTGAAAATACCTATCCTAATTTTTTCCCCCTCCTGGAGTGGTGTGTCTAATTAAACCTCTCTTTCTCCCCCACTGTCCCCGAATTTCCTTCCCTTCTCTCTGTTTCTTTTATTTTCTTCCCTCAAGTCGCAAAGGAAATATCTTGCCTGACCCATCAGATGATCTAGAAAGTCAATCTCATGATCTCAAGCTCAGCTTTCATTCTATCTCCAAAGTCTCCTTGGAGTTTAAAGATGTGTAGGGAAATTTTGCATGTGGAGATACAATATCAGCTGTGTATTTTCTTTGTCAAAGTTCCAATTGATATCATCTGTGGTTCAAAGTGAGAATATAAAGTCCCGATGCGTGTTGGAAAGATCGCGCTGTGAGGACCCAGGCAGACCTGCATTGGGGGGGGGGGATTATTTCTTATTTAGTCTTCCAGCTTTATTATGATCGACACTAACGCTGTGTAAGTTTAAGGTGAATAACATGTTAATTTGGTACATTTATAAATTGCAACATGACCACTAGCATGGCATTAGGTACCATCACCATCTTGCCAGAGTTCCTTTGTTCTGAGAGCGCTTACAAACTCCTCTCTTAGCAGTATTTAAGTGTATGGTGCAGTATTTTAGCTAGAGGCACCATGCTGAGCATTAGATCCCCAAACTTGGTCATCTTATAGCTGGGAGTCTGTACCCGTTGACCAGTATCTCTCCATTTTCTGTGCAGCCTTTACCCCAGATAACCACCATTCCACCCTCTGTTTCTCTGAATTTGTTCTCTTTAGTTTCCACACATAAGTGATATCATACAATACTTGCCTTTCTCCATCTGACTTATTTCACTTAACATAATGCCCTCAAAGTCCATTCCAGTTTTCCAACTTCCAGGATTTCCTTCATATTCAGGCTGTGCTACCTCTGCGTAGGTATAGATCCCATTTCCTTTATCCATTCACGCCTTGATGGACACTTAGGTTGTTTCCATGTCTTGGCTTGTGTGAATAATGCTCAGGCCTATATTTTAATACGTATCACTTACTACTTATGTAACATTGGAAAATTTAGCTCCGCCTTTCTGAAAATCATTTCTAAATAAATAGGATTAATTACCATCATCTTAATGGGGTTATTAGTATTAAATGAAACACTATGTCTTTTGCATTGTGTCTCAAAGAGAAGGCATTCAGTCAATATTTTCCGTACTCTTTCTTCCTCTGTCCCCTCCCATCCCTCCAGGAGTTTATAATTTCCCTCTATTCTATCTTAGTTAAGTTGGAATATTTGGCATTAATGTTTTGCACTCTAGATTAACTGAGGGCTTCTCTTGACAAAGGATGCGTATTTCATGACAAGTCAGAATCTAGAAAATAGACCTGTTTACCATAAAAGAATGCCATGCAAGCTAACAACACCACCAAATTCAGTCTGGAAGGCAGCGAGAGAAATGGTAGGCATAGCTGCCATTGAACAAGAGGTCATCTCACCTCACAAGACTCCCTGTGGTCTAACAGTCCGGGCAGGGTGATGGAGAGATGGAACAGTGCCCAGGAACCATTTAATCACAGCGAGCATTTCCATTTGTGAACGTAAAATGTCCTTGGAAGCTGGCATCATTTTAAACATAATGCCAGCACGCCAGGGGACACGGTCTGCTGCCAAGCATGCCGTCTTCAGCAAGTTCCACTGTAGGCTTCTGCCGCCGCTCTCAGTCCTGCTGCTTTAGCTGAGTTTAGGCTGACCCTTTATAATTAGCACTTGGGGCTAACCTCTCCATCATTCATCTGGGGATTTAATAAAGCTTAGAGATAATATAAGCAGGGGCAACATCGAATACAATTCTCCCCCCTCTTCTTTCTTTTCTTTTTTTTTTTAAACTGAGGGTCAAGATTCCTTATTGGATTGTAAAATCTTTTGACTGGGTTGCAATCAGGATTTAAACATTAAAAAAACAAAACAGAATGGAGCAGGATAAAACAGAAAATAACATACACTAATAAGAGCCAGTGCAGGTTCATGAGATTTTATATATATTTAGTGGATGTGGGTGTAATGCTGTAAAATATGGTCCGAAGTTGGAAGATCACAGATAGAATGGTTAGCCCTCAGGCTCAATAAGCACCAGTCTTGGGCAAGTTACCCCCGCCCCCATGTTAGTGCTTTATTGTAATCTGCTCTTTGGAGGGCTAGTTATCCTCATCTTCCTTACCAGCAAAAGGAATCCAGCAGCACAAGAGGAGAAATAAAATTTCAGGAAAGGAAACATAACGGGGGCAGGCAGGAGTCTATTCTAAAGGAATCAAGGAAATATTTGTCTTATTGCTGTTCACCTGGGCTCCTGCAATTAATCAACCCCAATCCCTTTCCATGTAAAGGAGCAATCATTTGACTCCTCAAATCCAATAAAAATTTCAAATACAAAAATTTGCATTTAGATGCAATGAACGACAGTGTTTCCCTAACAGGATAATGTGGCATACAGGGTGGCATTTAACTGTTCTTTGTCAGGTGTCCCTGGACAGCTCATTACAAACGTTTTGGACGAGGGGCCTCAGGAGAGGTCCACAGTGAATGCCACTAGGTAGGTTCTGGTTCAATATCTAGTTCAAGTAAGGGAACTAGAAATGGGCAATGCTGAGGAATGAGGGAGATGTTTGGGAGATTCCCAGGTTCTTCCTAGGAGGGTTTATTGATTTGTTGGTCTCTGGACCCAACAGGTGACTGGTTAAAAATGATGCTCTCTTTCTGGGGTCTCCGATCGAACACATCCTTCTTGCTGTCCAGCTTCTACCATCCCCTATTCCAGAGGCTGAATTTTAGGAGCAAGGCAGCCACATGGAGTGTGCTCACTCTATTTAAAAACAGACTCCAGGAAGGGGTCAATAAATGATGGCAGATCCCCATCGAACATTAGATTTTCATATCCTCAATCTGCCACACTGTTGAAGTAGGCAAATAGATCTCACTCAAAAACCATAGGACGCCCTCGCACATGGCCAGACAGATGGCTTGCCAGCAGAGGCATCTGCTCCAGTTTCAGGCAGGGCAGCAGGGTGGGGGGCAGAGAGAATGCCCTCTAGAATCTGGGACAGCCCCTGGAGACCTCCGCACCTTTGCTCTGCGAAGTGGTTGCTTCTTTCAAACTCCTTACCTGTGACTTTTCTCCTCTTCTTGACTTACTGGAAAAGAAAGGGAAGAAAATGTATATATGAAGTTTCTTTTCTTTTTCTTTCCCCCCTTTTTTTCCCTGAAAGGTCAAGAGAATAGGAAAGACGCAACAGAGGAATCAAAGGGAGGAGGGGAGGGAATAAAAAGCAAGATCCAGAAATAAAAGCCCTGTTTCAACCACGTCCAGCTCCTTTCTTCTCTTTGCTCTTGCAATATGACTTTTTTCTTTTGCATATTATTGAAAATTCTGGAGAACAGCCAATTATTTGGATGTGAGAAACACAGTAATTAAAGAACACATGACCATGCTATATAGCCTACCGACATATCTTTCCTTCTCTCCTCAAAGAACAGAGAGAAATAATAAAATGGGAAGCTCCTGCTCTGCTCCTCGAGCAGGCTCAACACAATTAGTTAGTAAGCTATTTGCAGCCAAATTCCCCGTACCATCCCTCCCCACCCCCCGCCCCCGGCTTTCCACCATAAAGATAATCTATTAGTTCATCAGGCTTGCTCTTCCTAGGCATTTCCAAAAGCTCTAACTAAAGTTGACAGATGTCTGTTTTTCA
Source organism: Spilogale gracilis (assembly GCA_004023965.1). Taxonomy (NCBI): domain Eukaryota; kingdom Metazoa; phylum Chordata; class Mammalia; order Carnivora; family Mephitidae; genus Spilogale; species Spilogale gracilis. Next base: position 286 of record PITA01028539.1, on the reverse strand, counting down.
TAACCAAGACAACTGCCTGTACCATGTTCACTACATTTTAACAAATTAATTGAAAGTATTAGCATGCTGTCACTGTTGATTGAGAGAAGGTGAATCAGTCCAGTAATAGCTTTTACTTAACATGTGACACACACTGCACAGTAGCTGGGAGCCTGTGGACAAAGGACTTGGTTAGAATCCCAGCTCTGCTGAGTAAGGCTGTGTGATATTGTGCAAATCCTTCTCCAGTTACTTCATTTTCTGCCCTGAATGGAAGAGAAAAATCTGTACCTCTCTGACAGGGCTA